>JAUZNK010089235.1:9975-21935 GCA_035046665.1 Euphysa ruthae | reverse complement strand
AATACTTGCACGTAGAAACTGGCAAAACTTTGTTATGACTAGCTAAGTATTTACAATACTTACACGTAGAAACTGGCCAAAAATTGGAGCGGCAAGTTTGATATCAAACATGTTGTAACTCAAAAGTTTGCACAAACCAGCTAGCAAGGTTCTTTTGTTATGAATCTCTTCTGCTTTCGTATCATTCTCTAAAGTTCAAATACAAAGTATTATTACATATTTTGAACATGAATATGGCAAGCAAAATAAATTTTAAAAATAACTGTAGAGAATACATATGAAATCTTGCCATAATCTTAAAAAAACATCCCAGAAAGAGAGTAAGTAAGAAAGTAATTAAGTAAGTGAGTGAGTAAGTAAGTGATCTTGATTTCAAATTGGAATATTTCATAAACCTAAACCTAATTTAATCCGATTATGATAATCAAAAATTGCAAACAAATAGTTTTAATGATAATAAACGATTAAAACTTATTGTTTACAAATTTTGTAGTTACAGTGTATAAATGTGGACTTTACTTAGATTTAAATTTTGGAAATTGTTTTACAAATTTTGATTTTGTTAGTGAGTTTGTTCCAAGCCAGAGTTGCCCTATTTCAAGTGAGTTTAAATTTTTAATTTTATGGTATTAGGTAGGATTTCAGGTTTAAAAATGTAACCTGTTTTAAAGCTATATGACAAAGTTTTTATTATAAATATATCTTGCATAAAAGTAAGATTCAAAGAATTTAAAGATTTGAAAACTTCAATCAAGAGAAATTCAAGGTTCCTATAATGTATAGTTTTGAATCCAGTGAGGTTTGAAGCCTCATCAAATTTATTTGTGGATTATTAAGTATGATATGTAAGGCATGTTTGTGTGTCAAACTTATATGTTTGTTCACATTTAACACATTTACTACGTAGATTTATTACATAACATCCACATTAGGGGGCAATAGTTAAAAACAGATTAAATGAATTTCCCAGACGAGAGGCCTTTTCTTGACTTAGACTGTTGCGATTAAGAGCTCTAGAACATTGATTTATAATTTTGCAAAGTGTTTCACATTGAGGAAGAAAATTAAGGAGGCTATCAATAAAAATACCGAGAACTTCAAGTGTCGATGAATTTGGAATAACACGGCCATCAATTAATATATCAATAATTAAGTCACCCCTGTCACCAATAATCAAATACTGAAATTTTCATCAAGATAAGCAACCATGGAGCTGCTGCTAAACCATGTTGTGGCTATGTTTGCATCATCAATCATGGAAAAAATATTATGAGTCCTATATGTCATTAGGACACCTTAATAATTGAAAAAAAAATACCACAAGCATCTAAAAATATGGTACACTCAACTTTAGGTTTACCTTTTGCTTAATAGTCTTATTAAAAAAAAAAAAAAATTCTCTACTAGATTTAAGGGATGAAAGTGAGAAGTCCGTACTTATTTAGGATTGCCATCATTTTTGGTTAAGAAAATCACTTTTACACCATGCGTCAAATGTGAATTTGTGCTAAAACTTGATAAAACACTCATATATGATCATGGTTGTCTGTAAAAAATTTTTTTTGCCACTTTTAGTATAGAACCTTGTGGGACATCAAGTAGGACACTGAAAGACGAGCCTATACGAACATAAATTTTTCTGATGGAAAGATTTAAATTCAATTTCATCTAGATCTACGCATAAAGAATATTTCTGATGACATTTTCTTTTATAGTTAGCATCACCATTGGATAATAAGTGGAATAATTTTTACTTTTTAATTTGTTTAGATAGAGGCAATTTTTTATTTACAATATTTACAAAATCAAATAATCAAGTTATAATTTTTCATGGCAACGCAATTCTATGCATAGACAAAAAAACGTGTCGTATCACTAATTACTTATGTGGTGCTAATTTCATCAAATATTTAGCAGAACTAAATAATAATCAGACATTTCAAAAATATTAAAATTTTCTTTAAAAAAAACCTTATTACAGTTGATCAGACAGAATCTCTTTTAGTTATGTCATATTTTAGCACTATGACAAAACTAAAAAGATTTCAACTTTATTTTTTTGTTAATGTTGACTGCTTAATTGTACTTGATGCTAGAGATTGTAATTGGGAAACCAGGTTTGTCAATAAAACTGCAAAAACCTATTATGGCTTAAAGACAATTTTTTGGCATGTTTAGGCCAAGTACAGAAAATCAATAATCATAACTTTTTTACCCAAAAAACAAGTAAACAAAAGAATAATATAATATTAAACTATGGGACTACTAGCCTTCATCCTCTAACAAGTCATCTTCATTGACAGAATTTAACACATGAGTTATAACAAAGTCTCGCATTCGCACTTGGAGACTTGAATCAGCTTCAAAAACAATCTGTGCCATCAAAGGGGCTAAAAAAAATACCAACAAACATCTTTATAAACTTAGTTTTTGAATTTAAGTTAATATAAAACGTTTTTAATCAAAAATAGTTAATGCTATTAAAAAGAGCTTCATCACAAAACCGAGGAATTCAAGATGTCGATCAACACTGTGTTTAGTTACAAAGTTGGTACCATCAATAGAAGTTAAGGTCGAATACCACAAAAAAATATATCAATAAAAAGTTACTGCTATAAACATTAAAAATGTGAAACTAATTTATAGCAATGTTTTTATATAACCAACATTAGAAATTAGGGACGTAATGGAAACGTATACGTATTTAATAAAATTTCAACGGTTTGAGAACTGACTTCGCTGGTAAGATGGCCAAATATCAATTTAGTCATAGATTACTTACTTTCAATGGCTATTTTGGATGTCGGCTACTGAAATGAATTGAGAGTTCAGGAGTAGTCCAAACTTAGAATTAATTTTCAAATATTGATTTAAATTTTAGTAAAAGAATTTAAACCAAAAATAATAAAAAAGAACTCTTATTTCTTTCATTTATGTTATTATAGTTTTATTCCATACATTAAAATATGCAATTGCATAACCTTTTTAAGCATAACTCAATAAAAAAAATTCTTTTATTTCCATAACTTTTATGGTTGGTTGTCTGGCCGAACAGAAATGCTTGTCTGGTCAACAAATAAGGCATTGGTCTCCCCATTTTAGAACTGTGGGTTCAAATCTACCTCTGAACCAACGATTTTTTTTTTACCGTAAGCTCAAATGGGAGCTCTAAGTACACCAGAACCAAACCTATGGGTCTTTCTGTAATAAATTAGTTATTGAAACTATTTGTTGGTGTCACGTTAAAAAGCTACTTTTGAAAATACGTTGTTGTTACTTATATTGCTAAGATAGTTTGCAGTTCATTTTATCCCCATAATATCATTTGAAATATGATTTATAGATAAATTGAAAAATCAGAATATTATTATATTGAGACAAACCACAACTTTTAATATCCACCTGACATGTTTGTCATGTTCTTAAATGTTCTTAAACTTTCTTAAAAAGAAAAAAATATTTAATAAATTTGATTAAACCATTGCAACATTAAGTTTTTGTTTTATTTTTACTTTCTTTCTAATTCTTGTCTTGCAATTTGTGATGTTTTCTTGCTAAATGCAGGACTTAAAGAGAAAGTAAAACAAACACAAAGATAAGATTTTTTTAAAGCTTTTTTCCATATATTAAGACAAGATAGATGGGGTTTCGAACAAAGTAAAAATTTAAAATTAGCGTGTTAGGCGCTTGCTCATAATTGTGTACAATTCCTAGAGAGACGTGATTAGGACCAAGTAAAACAAATTTAAATATGAAATCAAATCAATGAGCATTTTTAGAGATGAAATAGCTACAAACCAATAGACAAAAACGAACTTAACAGTGAAAATTACTTGACTCAATATGAGAAAATCTTACAAATAAAATTTCACTGTGCCCAAGAACTTGATGATTTTGACTTAGATATTTTGAAATAAGTAAATCCAATAAAAAATTTTAAAAGAACTCACCTCTATTAAGAACTTGCTTGGAAAACATAATAAAGAAGTCACACAATATAGTGAACACCTGAAACACCAACATGACATTTATTTAAAAAACTACACAAATTTAGGAAAAAAGTGCACTTTTTTCATTAAAATCTCAACTCTTTATTTTCCTGGTAAAATTTTTATAAAAACTAACACTTTTTTGATTGCTAAATTGAAAATGGTTAGTGTAAAAAATAAAAAACAAACCTCCTGTTTAATGTTTGTACTACCAAACTGCAACAAATCATCTGCTTGTTTAACAAATACCTTCTGCCTTTTCCTTAGCATTTTCATTAATACCTATGAATAAAATATTTAGACAATTTAAAATTTGAGCCAATAAGGATAAATGGTGCTGAAGTTCTGTTTTATTGCAGAGGGTGCTAATGAAGTAATACCATTTAAAAAAAAAAAAATTCTTAGGAATGACAAAGAAAAGTTTAAAGTGTGGCCTTGCAGGTGAATATTTTTTAATGCCATTAATGCCTTCTTTAAGTTTCTGTTTTTACATATGCTCTACTATTTTCACATCATAATATCAATATAACTTGAATGTGTTAAAAAAGCAAAATTTTCGCAATACATAAGAAAAACGGTGTTATATTTATATGCCTAAAACGTCCTGTCTATAATGCATAATTGTATAGCACAACAAATGTTTCTATGATTACTAGTAAACAATGATTATAGACAATTCACTGAAAATATTTTGGTCTTTAGTATTCTTTCATAACTATCGCATATGTTTTTATCTCCTCCATAATACACCTAATCATGAAAATCTTATGAATAGCTATCATGGAATAACAAAAAATAATTTTAGATAATTATTTTAAGTTATGTGTTAATTGAAACTCAATTTGTCATATATTAAGCTATGTTACATGTTAATTTTGGATAAACATTTTACGTTACGTGTTGGTTGAAACTCCATTTGTAGTACTTGTAATGCAAAGCTTAAAAATTTTTCAGGAAAAATATTCTAAATCTTTCACTCCTAAATTACCAAAAATAATGTTAAAACATGATTCAAATTTAAGCAAAATCAAAAAGATAACCTTTCTAATATACTAACTTTATCAAAAAAGTTAAAAAAATAATTGTAGGAAATTATATTAGTTTTGTTTTCAGTTAAAAATTATTTAAGCACATTTAGCCTTAGTACCGCAATATCAGAATTATTTTGAAAATTCAAAATCATCTACCGCTTTTCCTCATTATCTTATAGCTTCATACCAATTTTTAGAAAATGTTTTTAGGAAAAACACATAGAAAAATAAAGGAATTCATAGGATCATGTTGTCTTGCAGGGGTTGCAAAATCTGGATCAATACGAAGTACAGATATACACAACTATATATATAAAAAAATATTGATATTCATAGTTACCAATCACAGCTCTCAAAAATATAACAAAACTAGTATAGCATTAAATTTAAATGAGACCCAATTATTTTTGAATGATAACTATCTTTCAAGTTTAATTTCAAATGTTTCATTGGTGCAAATTTACACAATTATTCAGGGTGTGAGCGAGTTCAAATTTGACCATAAGTCCAATTTCTAAATTATATATAAGCACTAACTTTCAGATATACTTACTTTATCAGGGTTTTCATGATTCATAGTCGCAAAGGTCATTAGAATTGATGAATTCATAATTTTTAATGCCAATGAAATAACCTAATGAAATGAAATTTTGAGTTTGATATCATTATAATCATTACATAGATTTAGTATCCAAAATTCTGCACAAAATAAAATCAACCAGGAAACATTAAAATTATATTAGGTAAAAGTCCTGCTAAGAATAAATTTGCAAAAAGTCTAAAACCATTGGTTACAAAAAATTAATTAAAAAAAAAAAAAAAAAAAAAAAAAAACAAGGTAAGTTATCCATTCACATACTATTGATAATATAAGTATTCAAACTAGTAAGCTATTAATACATATAAGCATTGCAATAGTGATTCATCCTTGATAGATACTATTACTTACCTTTCAAATTTACTCATAAAATGTCACAACACGTTCATTAAGTCCAAGGGGAACAAAAGAATTAAGCTTATAATGCCAGAATGACAATCGTCTACTCAAAGTAGTAAAGTCTCTTTATGATCAATCATCCTAGGTTAACACGCTTCTATTTACTACCGATAATCGATAAACGTTTGCATGTTGTTTCTAACAGTTAATACAGTGAAATATCTCCTCTTTCTTAGACTACCATCTCCAACTATTTGTTAAAAAAGTTAAATCTTGCATTCAGCCCACTAGTAATTTCCTAAGGAAATTCAGCGCTCTTCCTTCACTACTAAAAGATTTTCTTTTATGTACTATGATCTTGTTAGTCTCTATCATAATAGCCCACATGAAGAAGGTCTCAAAGCTATTTAATAAAGTTAAATAATGTGAGGATAAATCTTTCTCCATGGAGAGCTCAAACGGTTGTTCTCAAAAAAAAAAAATTACCATTTCAAAAATAATCTGGTATTTAAGCAACTCAGAGGTAAAGCTACTGGGATAAAAATGGCAGTAAGTCATGCAACACTATTTAAGCCTGCCCTTGAAGAAAAAATCCTTGTAGCAGCCCCTGAATAACCGTTGTATGGTGGTGCTACATAGACTATTTTTTTATAATTTGGCAACACAGGGGAAGAAAACTTAAATTTTTTTAAGAGTTTCTTAATAGCCTTCATCCTACTATTAAATTTACTTCATTACAGATTGATTTGACAAGCCGACAGATACAGACCAATATCTTGAAGCTTCCTCATGCTATTTTTACCATTCCAAAATGTTAATTCTTTTTAGTCAAACTCAACTCAACTCATGTATAAAAATAGGAATTCAAAAAGGTTCCCATTGTTGGGTTTAAAAGGGAAGGAAAATCCTTAAACACCTGCTAGTTAAAGCTAAAATTTCTTTTGGTAATGTTATCCGGTTATGTAAAGGGTGTGGTGGAAAATTTTATAGTGTTAGTAGATCTGTAGTGATAGTTTCTTTAAAAATAAGAGGGTGAAGTTCTTATTTGCAATTCTTACAACGTAGAATATTTAGTAAAATGCAAAACCTACAAAAACCAATACTATTGCAATACTTAATTGTATTGATGGACATTGGTTACACCATTTTGCATTGTTTAACTAGAGATCTTTCATGGCCATTCACCTTAGTTTGATACCCTTGACAGTATACATGCTTAATAGGGTGATTACTTATAATATCAATAGTATGGATAATTTAACTTAACTCATGGGCAAATAGATTTATCTATAAATGTACTGCCCAAAAGGAATCAATTTTTTTTTTCACACACACACACCCAAGCATGCACGCACCACACACACATATAACTTAATCAAAACTTTTAACCAGTCATTAGCATTTTTGTTAAAGATATTTTAATGAGTGTTTTAACCAAACTAATAAAAACCATTGCAGTGGAACTAAACTTACCTCCTCATCGACACTGCCTTTAACGCTTTGCTCGATAATTGCATTTATATCTAAGTACAAATCCCAGTCCGATAAATCATGGTATCTAAACAAAAAATGAAAACATCCTAAAATGACCCTTGAATGCTAAATTATGTTTTTAAAATCAACCTGATGGTATTTAATTTAAAAAAAATTGCTTCACTATACATCTCTTTTACAGCTTTTTAACATATAGAAGAGAAGCAAGATAATTACATTGTCAAATAAATTAGATATCTGAAGGACCAAAAAATTTACCAAAATTGTACTGAATATTCCACTACATCCATAATTTGTTACAATAAAATACACACAATAACTTTCGCTATTTCCTTAGCACCTTGGCCAATGAGGTTGTTCAAACAATCGTACTAAATGTCAAAATCATCATTAAAAGTGAGGACCACAAATATTAAATAAACAAACGACATTAAGCAAATAATAAAACTTCAGGTGAAACTTTTTCAGCTTTCATACTGATTTATTGCGGTATTAATGGGGTATTTCGGGACAAAAGTGTTAGTCGTTTTATATCTCACTTATGGTTGTCTCGCCGAGCGGTTTAGTCTTTGGTTTCTGTCACAGAGGTGGGGGTATGACCCCCTTAGAGACCAAAGCTTTCATTACTGTAAGCTCAAATGGGAGCTCTAAGTATACCAGAACCAAACCCGTGGGCCCTTCCATAATAAATTAGTTTGTGAAAATATTTGTTGGCCCACGTTAAAATAATGGAACTAAATTGAATAAAAACTGTTATTCAACATTTTTAAGTCTCAGTTTGGATTTTATAGCTAATTTTTACATCTTAAAAATTGATTAAATAGTTTCAATGTATAACCCAAATTTCATTTAATCTAACTCCATTGTTTATTTGTCTTTATTTACTTTCTTTTAAATATCATTTGAGAGCAAAATTCCTTAAGAGAAAGCTCCTAAAGGAATTTAATTAAAAAAAAAAAAAAAAAAAAAAAAAATTTCAAAAGAGTATGTGAAAATTTGCCGAAAAAAAAAGCCCAAAATAATTTACTTTTGTTAAATACTCTCATTCTTCATTAAATATGTTTATGCAAAATTTATAAAAAATTTAGAAGGGACCATTGATCTTTTTAGCCTAAACCTTGTATAAATTTACAGGTCTGTAGTGTAAAACAGTCTTAAAGGTCTATTTTAATATATCAAGGTAATAAATGCAATAATAGGACAAAAAGATATTTATCCATCCTAACATGTGCACATGTTAAAAATAAAACGTTATATGTTTTCAATTAAGATCAAGAAGTCACTCCGTGCAAAAACTCACAAAAATTGAATGAAGTTCATATGATCATCCAGAAAAGCGATCTAACGATAAAAAAAAACTATCAAAGAAGATTGGTTGATCCCACAATCACAAATAAGTCCTTTTTGAGCAAGCCCTATTCTTGAAAAAGCAAGTTGTAATGGGAAATTCTTGTTAAATTATAATATGCTAATAGCATAATATATAATTTTTCAACACGCTATATGTAGAATAAAATCTGATGGTCAGAACTATCCGAAAAGATTTCAAAAAAACTACCATTTCTAAAATAAACAAATTCAAAAAAATATTTTACATTAAAATAACCTTTTATAACTTTTATAACTCCTATTTGATTGTACATGTAAAGCAGAAAAAAAAAAGGATTTACTTCATAACAATGGATTAAAAAGCCTTTAATCTGAAAACAATCTGGAAACTCCCAAATAAATTGAGACACAGATATACAGTACATCTAAAAAATTCAAAACGTTTACCTTTGAGCAGTACAGAAAAAAAAAAAAAAATACAAAAAACAAAACAAGAGATTCTGAGAAGGCGATTAGGTCTTCTAGCTTTATGTCAAATTTATAAAAAGAAAAAAAGAGAAAGAAAATTTTATTTCCTGGAAAAAATGGATCAAAAACAATAGATTTAAACTTTCATCAAGTGGTCATTTACATCAAAATGCCCTAAGGTTCATGCAAAGTAATGAAGAAAGGTCATGATAATAATGAGCAAATTAAAACTAAAATTTCAAAAAAATCCATATTAGAGCCCAGTACCAAAAAATGTTGGGTTTTTGACAGATAGCCATTTTTTCAAAATAAGCCATATAAGGTCTTCTAACTTCAGACAAAATTGACCATTTGGGTCAAATGTTTTTCTCCATCGTTCTTAACTTTTTGAAAAATGAAGTGATGAAAAGATTCTAGAAAACAAAAGTTTTCGGTAAAAAAAAAAGGCCAAAATTGACCGTTATTTGGGCTCAGCTATAGTTTCATAAAAGATTCAGGAAAAAAAAGTAACAAGAAGGGTTTTTAACAGGTGTCTATATGGGTCAAGAGAAACTTGGTCATGAAATTTATCAACAGACTTGAGAAAAATTCAAAAATGTGGTTTTGCAGCCAACAATTAATTATATTACATTACATTATAATAATATTTCAAATTTGAGAATTTTCTCTTACAAAAATCAGTGATATAAAAAACTAAACATAATAACTTTTAACACATCACTAACTGAGACATAAATTCTTAAAAAAAAATCAAATATATGTTTTTTTTAGAACAAAATTTTTAGAACCAAAAATTTTCAAAAGTGGGAAAAAACTATTACTAGCAGACAAAGAAATTCACAAAAGCTGTGGCCCAAAAGGGGAAATGATATATCATCAGACATGGGTACTAGCACTCAATTAGAACTATAATTTATATAATTAGCTATAAAAAAGAAATTTCGATTTTTTTTTTTGTAAATTTTTTAAATTTAAAATTTTATTTTTGACCAGTTACAAAATTGAGAATATTCAACTAAGGATTCTTTTAAAATTACTTTAGAAGGTGTTTAAATAGTTGACTTTAACCATATTAAAAAGTGAATTGTAAATCATATTTTAAAAAGTATCCTGGATGGAGAATAACCTTAATAACATGACTTAGATGAGAAATGTTGATTTGTGGTATGAAAATATTTAAGAAATTACATACCTACTAAAAGCCTCAATCCTTTTGAGATTTGTGACAATGTTAAAATATGATTCAGATTCTTTGTTTTCCTCATCCTGAAATAATAATAAAGAACAGGATATGTGACAAATCATAAGAAGTAAAGTGTATTGGGGCACGCCTTAATTAAAAAAAAGATGAATGTTTATTCAAAATTTTAAAATAATTTCCAAGTGAATTTTACAGCTTTTCTTCACATTTAAAAGCAAAAGAAAAAAAATAATTAATTTAAATTTTATAACTTTATACCCTGCTTTTTGGTTACTTATTTATCAACGGAGATGTTTCTATTCTCTTAAACATAAACCTGTGATGAAGTGACAGATGTGTTATTGAGAAAACAATGCCCGGAAGATTATTTTGAGAATTCTAATAAATCTAAAATTCTAAACCAATTTTTTGTAAAATTTAACATTATAAAATTTTTTTTTGCGAAAATTACTAAACCGTAAGAATTCTATCTTTTTACAAAATCATAAGAAATCTATCTTTTTATAAAAATCGTAAGAATTCTATCTTTTTACAAAAGCGTAAGAATTCTATCTTTTTACAAAAATCGTAAGAACTCAATCTTTTTACAAAATCGTCAGAATTCTATCGTTTTACATAATCAAAAGAATTCTATATTTTTACAAAAACTTTGAATTTATTATTTATTACCAAAAAAAAAGACAATTAAAAAATTTTTATGAAGATTTATATAAAAAACCTGTACGGTTTTCAGACACAATGGATATTTTTCACTTCCCTTGGTTAGAATGGGGGATGAAAAAGTTTAAATTCTTAATGCTTAATACAAAGAATATTTTTTTTAACATTTTGCCAATTTCAACTTAAACTTTTCAACTTAATAGACAGATAATATGAACTTCTTACAGTTGGTATTCCATTTGCTACTGATCTTCTGAATTTCTCAACGATGCTGTCCAATGTTTTGTTAATTGACACTGCCTAAAATTATTTATAAAAAAAATATAATTACATTATTGAAGCCAAAACTATGCAGAAGGTTATTATAAACTTTAATGTAACAATAACAAAATAATATCTATAAATTCTATTAATCCATTAAAATAATGAACATATCTTAAGTTTTTCATCAATTAGTAATTCAAGGTGTTTTTATTTGTGAACGGGATAGTGATTTTTTTTCTGGCTAGCCAAAGGTAAAAAAATGAGCTTTCACTAAACTTTAATAAAGTTAAGACCAATAGTATAAAGAGAAACTTAATTTCTCTAATAATTTTAAATAAAATCTATAGTTTATGTTTTAGAACTTTCCCTATGATGCATCAAAGGTTAACATCTTAATCTAATACAACTTAAAAAAAAATAAAGGTGTTGATTAAAAAAGCTCTAGAACCCAAAACTTATCTTCTAAACTGTAATTCTATTACAAAAACACTTAAATATGCGAGTGGCGCTTTACAAAAACACTTAAATATGCGAGTGGCGCTTTACAAAAACACTTAAATATGCGAGTGGCGCTTTACAAAAACACT
>JAUZNK010089224.1:0-12608 GCA_035046665.1 Euphysa ruthae | reverse complement strand
ATACATACATACATACATACATACATACATACATACATACATACATACGTACGTACGTACGTACATACATGCATACATACATGCATATATACATACATGCATACATACATAAATATATATATACATACATACATATATATATATTTGAAATTGAATTTTTGGAAAAAATTTCCCAGAAAATTATTTACAGGTACGTAATAAACTTACGGTCATATTCAATGGCATGAGCGAGATTTAAATAAGTGATTCATAAAATTTCTCATGATCGTTTTTTCAAGTTTTTTTTGAAAATGATGTTTAGGAATAAGGCACAATAATAACTAACATTAATTCATATTATATATAACAAAGCATGTTATATATGATATGCCTTCATAACTGCTTAGTTATATGAGCAGAGCAATAACTATTTCACAATCTTAAATTAACATTTAATCTAACACTTGGAATGTATCCTTATAAAAATTAATTATCTAGACAATTGATAAAACTTTTTTAATGAAATTAAAAACCTTTTTCATGATTTTAAATTCTCTTTCATCTGAGACAAACTTGTTAAAGCATGCTGGGATTCATTTAACCATAATCCTGCTTTAATAATACTCTTCTCAGTATTGTCAAATATCTGAAAGTTCGATTGACTAAAACCTGATGAAAAGACCTAGTCTATCTGTTAAAAATAATTGCATTAATACACTCACCTACACACCACTTCAATGGGAACACCAAATACCCCAGATTCATCGAGCGATTTTGATTTTTTGATTGCATCAGCAGAAATAGCATAACATAATGAAATATTCATTGATACCTGTCCACGATCCAAACTAACTGCTACAGAATGATTTTTATTATCCATAAGGTTTTCACGAGTAAGCTAAAATTAGAGAAATGTAAATTAACTCTCTTTTCTGTAATCATAAGATTTGATTTATATGAATTATAGGTCCGCAGATGTAGGGTTTTTTTTTTTTTTTTTTCCGGATAAAAGTCATGTTATTTTATAATAGAAAAAAAAATATATATATATATATATATATTAGTGAAATATTTATCATCTTCAAAGTTTTCACCACGACAACAAAATATTAGATATCCAAACATTTTAAAATATTATTTTAAATTGATTGTGAACAACAAGAAACAAAAATCACCTTTGTAAAAAAAAAAAAAAAAAATCAATGACAATCCTATAAAAAAATGAATTGATCTAATGTAGTTTTCCTAATATATTTTTATTTTTAGGCACTCCTTCAGTTAAGGTAAAAAAGTTTTTTTCTAGGAGATCTTACAGTCAAGTTAAAAAAAGTTTTTTCTAGGGTTTCTCTCAGTCAATATCAAAAACGGTCCGTTCAAAATTTACCTTACCTGATAACAATACACCCAGAAGTTTAAGCAGAACGCTTTTAATAATAAAAAAAAAAAGATAAAAAAAAAAAACAAAATAAGAAAGAGGACATACGTTAATTGTACATTTTCCACATACATCATCTCCCATTAGTCGTAGTTTATTAAAACATGTGATTCTAAGATCAGTGCATGCTTCAATTTCTATTTCAAATTGCTATAAAAAAAAAAACAAAAGCCATTAGCTTGAGCACCATCAACAATACTTTAAGTGTACTCAATATTAAAAAATTATTTAAACGTGTATTAGTATGAAATCATTTAAGTTTTAAACATTTTTGGCATATTAAATTTTGAAATTGATGCCTGCAAAGCAAAATTCTTCAATATTTTATTAATTTAAAAAATATTGGTGGATACAAAAAGCAGTAAGAAATACAGCTTATCTGACAGTTATTTCTTACTGATGTTTGCACCTATGCTATGTACCTCATTCTTTAGAATGTGAAAATGTAAATGTGATTGAAGTTGCACAAAATGAAAAATAAATATACTTTTCAGGGTTGTGGTAGGACAGTACATGAATAATAAAACCATTGTACTTTTACAAAGAGTATGGATTATCAGATATTCTTAAAAATGAATGACTTTGTCATGTCATCTATAATTAATAAAAACAAGGTGCAATAATGCATTTTATTTCATTGCCAGATGCTAAATACATAAAAAAGCATTAAAATACAAAAAATTTATAACTTTTAAATTGATTTCAGGAAAATCTTAAAAATTATAAAAGTAACTTCAAACTTTGGAATCTATGGAAGATTAAGTAAAATTGGTTTAAAACAAATTATGGTAGATTGTAGTTGTAATTCCAGAAGCATCCTAATAGAAATCTATCTATAGAATATCACTACAATGATGGGCATGTGTATGAGTGATGAAAAATCCACCCCACACATGAAACTGCTCTCTCACCCCCACAGGCTTTTTGTAGGAAAATTCAGAAAAAGATAAAGTGTTTCGGTCTAATTAATGTGAATTCATATAAAAATGATCAGGTTAAATATGTCAATATAAAAAAAAGAGTATATTTACAGAACAATATTATTATTTAAAAAAAATAATAATAATAAAATAAAAAAAAAATTTTTGAGCATTAACATTAACCTTTGGAAATGTCTGCCTTTACAGCAAACAGCTCAAGATAATAAGCATTTACTGAAAGACTTAGTTTAATCTTAACATGATATTATTGGTAAGAGATAGGCCTTTGTTTCTGCTAGGTAATTTGTGATAAAATTATGCACCTGAATATTACGGAATCCAAAAAAAACTTTAAGCCTCTTAAAAAACAAGCCCTCACAGTTAATTTTCACATCTAAAATAACTTTTTTAAATTTTTTTCGTTCTTTACAGACAACTTACACTTTCTTGACGGCTAATATCTCAGGATGATGAAGTAAAACTGCTATGAAAATTTTCCCTGTGTATATTACAAAGGTCAAAATAAAAAATATGTTTTGGTGAACGTTTTTACCAACGAGTTAAAACAGGATTTATAACAAAAATCAAGTAGTGAAAAGAATGACATTTTTAACATAAAAAGTAATATTATTCACAAAGTAAATCCCAAGTAATATGCAGCGATTTAGAAATGATAACACTTTAGTTTTCTGGTATGAAACAAGTCCATTCAGTTCTTGACTTTTTTTTTGTCCTTCTGTTGCAGTGGTCAATGTAACTTTTAACAACAAATTTGTTGAAAGAACCCAACGTATATTTTTTTGTGATAGCCAAAGGTATGATCTCAAAGGGAAAAAAAGATGAAAAATTTTACTTGCAAAGCTTTATTAAAAAGATCCATTACTTCAATTACCCCATCCAAGGTTTATCTTCATAAATCAAGTTTGTAAGAAGATCTTTAGTGGTCAAATCGGTTTGAAAATTAAAAACAAAGCAGTTTTGTTTTTGCTCTGATAAAACTTTATAGCAATTATTTGCTGCTCAACAGGAAAAAGTAGGGTTATGTTTGTGTTCCTGATAATGTCTTTGCAATTTTGTAACGTTGCTCCATTTAAATTCATATTTTTGTATTCAAGTCTGTGCTGATGAAGATAAACTTAATATCTTTGATTCCTTTTTCACAGAAATCTAACATTGCTTGGGCTGTCAGAATCTGGTTGTCGGTTATTCAGTGGAGACTTGCATTAGCCGTTATTTGCTTCACTCTCCACCCAATACAGTCACAAGGTGCTTCACTCTCCACCCAATACCGTCACAAGGTGCTTCACTCTCCTCCCAATACCGTCACAAGGTGCTTCGCTCTCCCCCAATACCGTCACAAGGTGCTTCACTCTCCTCTCAATACCGTCACAAGGTGCTTCGCTCTCCTCCCAATACCGTCACAAGGTGCTTCACTCTCCGCCCAATACCATCACAAGGTGCTTCACTCTCCTCCCAATACCGTCACAAGGTGATTTTCTTGTGGCAAAGCAACGTAACCTTTGCTATGTTAGGAGAAATATTATTTTTAATGTAATTAATTGTTCTAATAAAATCTTTTTCCCCTGGCATCAATATGCTGTTCTCATCACTGCAATAAAAATTACAGTATCTTGGGATAGTATCATTCCTTTTTTTGTTCAGGAAAAGATAGTATTCCTTCAACTCTTAACAACTTTCTTTAAAAATTTATATAGTTTGTGATATCAAATGCAGTTTCTATCTCTTTATTCTGCCATGACGCTGAATTTTTTGCTTTCTGTTAGAAGTTTTCATTTTTTCTTTGATTTTTTTTTCAATTAGTATGTCCATACCTCTAACTTTAGTGGTAACATCCTTTGGAGTTTCAGATTCAGCAATAGTGCTCAACAGCTTAGCATCTACTTTAAGGACAGTTGCGATGTGACCTTGAATACGACGCAGTGACATGTGTTTTCAGAGGATTATAACTCAGGCGTGGTAGACGAGTGTTGGTATGTTCTTTTACAAAATCTATTGGAATATGATCAACATCATGATGTGAAGTTGAAGGTTTATTGACTCTACTAGGTCAAGCACATTCAAATGAAGAAAATCTTGCACGATGGAAGATTTTTATTCCAGGCATAACACTGATACAAACATCTTTAAACTTGTTCACAAGTTAGATCAAAATTTCTCTGCCATCTAACTAATTAATAAAATATACCATGAATATATTTTAACAAAATAAACTAGTTTGGTTTGTTAGATTAACATTTAACTTCAAACAGTGCTGAGAAAAATGGCCTAAATTTGCCTGGGATCAAGTATCAATATCTCTGGAACCACAATGACCAGATGTTTGTGTCAAGAATAGAAAGTTGTATACACAAAATCAGTTAACTTTAAGGGAGTTTGGTGTCAAGCCTAAGTTGATTTGACATGGAATGACCCAAACTCATTTAATAAAATTATAAAATATAAAAATTTTATATAAAATTTAAACAAAGTTTAAAAAAAAAAATACCTTTACTAACACCAACCTACTGATATAATTGACTTGTGATATAGGCACCAGGTCCTTTTTATCGTGGTGCTACACACTAGGAGACTTGCCACTCAAGGCTATCAAATATTCCTTAACCAACTTATACCTTACCTTGGCCAAAAAAATGTGCAATGTTAGACACTAAAATGTTCTGTGGAAATTGAAGAACTTACAATAATATTTAAAGATTATAACAAGGAGAATATAGAATGGAAAAAATATATTACGTAATGTTTGATAACAAACCTCGTCCCAATGTGGATCTGCTCCTTTTGCAGGTTTTGTTTTTGCTTTTTTGAAGTAATGTCCATAACTATCCAATTCAAGCACAACATAGGTATCTACAAGTGAAAAGGTATATATCAACAATTGAATAAACATATTATCACACTTAAAAATTTTATATTAGTCTGCAAAGCGATATGATATAATTCTATAACTAAAAAAGTTGATGGCATTACAGATTGTTTTTCATTTAATGCCCAAGTAAACAATATAAAAACTAAATTTGATTTTTATGTAGCATTTATTCAAACTTTCATACTAGAATATTATGGATCATGTGGTTTTGCAAATCAATGGTTTGCCTCAATTATGGTTTTGAATCTTCTCAATGTATTATCAGCTTTAGTGTTTCTCAAGGCTGTGGTCTAGGTCCCTTGTTATTCTTGATCTATATAAAAGATTTAAGCAACTTTATCAAACACTCAGCTATTTATCAATTTGAAGATGATACAAATTTATTATCAATCAGAAAAGCCATTAAAATTTGTTTATAATAAAAGTAATTGATTTACGCTGTTTTTTCAATTGACTAAACCCAAATCTAATATCTTTAAATGTTAGAAAAACAGATTTATTCTATCTAAGAACCCTAGAAGACCAGTAAACTCTGAAATAAAAACTGAGCACAAATATTTATTGGAGTCCTTGTGTTAATAAAATCTATAGGAAAATAAATAGGTCAATCAACACACTCTTGAAAGGCGGAATTAAGCCAGTAAATCAACCATTATAAATTTATATTTATATCACTATCTTTTCACTTATATTACTGACGTCAGATTCAGGGTCAAAATGGAAACTAACATGTTAACAAATTATTTTTACTTCATCGCTTTTTAATAAAAATTTAACTTTTTCATTCAGATGGCTTTGCGTCAAGTATTACCTATTTTTGTAAGCTTTCAGATGATGAATAAATTGAAAATATAATTTTCTTGTTCGTACGTAACGCATCCAAAAATATAAAATAAACTTGTTTTACCTGAATTTCTGCTAAAACCTTTGCCGTTATGAATATTCACAAATAGAAATCCGGTTAATGAATCTTTATCTGAAAGTAAGAAGCAATGATTATAAGAATCATGCAATTGAAAATTCAAAAGAAAATTCACATTATTAGTTTTTGACTTGATTAATGATTTAAAATTTTTCTTTCCAGAAATCCATTATTGTCACATTGTTTACTTACCCTTAAAGTGCAGATTCAGAGAATAATTAAGAAAAAAACAGATTTTTTCAACTATTTTTGCTTTGTTTACCCTAAAATCAGACTTGTGTGAATTTCTAGAAAAAATTAAACAATATAGCCAAATAAAATAGAACAATATTTATATTATCAGATAATTCAAATGAATTTGATTGCACTTGACAGATTTACAAACTTTACGCTCAAATTTTCAAGTGTCAGCCTTCTGTTAGTATTCAAAACATTCAGCTATATTTACATATGTACTTATCTAATTTTAAATATGCGTATTTTAAAAATTTAATATTTGTGTTTATTTTTAGTTAAAAATTATATAGAGCTTGTTTCCTAGTTTTATTTCTTGATGCTGAATATTTTAACCAAAGTTTTACCGATGCTAGAAGTAAAGATAGTTGTAGAGACCATGGTTTAAAAGATCATATAGCTGGAGTTCTTGGCTTTACTTTCAAGATTCTTAAATTTGGTCAGGATAAAATGATTACTTTAGCTCCAACTTAAAAATATACTACCTGCGGATTCACAACCCTGGAATATAAATTTTAAACAAATAGCCAAATATGTGCGAATTCAACCTTGATGTTCAGAAAAAAAAATTGAAATCAAGAGCAATTGACAAAGAATGCAACTTTAATTTGAAAGATTCACCAAGAAAGAAAATTTTTGGTTTATAGTAAAATATTTTAAAAAAATCTACCAACATGTAACCTTGAGCAAACTTTTTAAAACATTAGATGATTTTTGAAATTGACCAAAACATAATTAAGACAGCAGTTTATAAACAGCAAAACATGTCATTACCCTTCTTCTAAATGTCCATAATGAAAAAAAAAAAAAAAAAAATTTATATTTATGTCTAGTGAAAAAAACGTTAATATTCAATCTATACTTTATGTATTATGAATAACTATTTTTTCTGGAAAGATTTTGAAAAGAGGCTGCTTTAAGCAGACATGTTAACAGGATCCCACAAAACGTTAAATTTTGGCATATAATTAAGAAAAGATGGCTTTAAACAGTTTTAAACACTTGCGTGACTTATCATTTTTTGAACTTTATTTATAATAGGAGTTCAGTCTATTAAAATCGCACATATATTTAAAATTTGTTATAAAACAATTTTAAACAAAATTTCAAAATTTTCTCAAGACACTTAGACCAGATCAGCCAGGGATTAAGATCTTCAATAACTAGTCACTACATTTTCACAGCCAATAATAATAATAAACAAAAACAAAAAACACGACAGCTGTAAATAAACTGCGTAAATGTGTAACAAACAGAAGTTTTGTAGAGTTAGCTTATGATTTTTAAGGCGCACAATTGAACTAAGATAAAAAAAATATATAACAATAACAATATTGATTGGTTAGGATAGCTAGAGAAATTAAATAAAATTAAAACAGGATATTAATTTTGGCAATTTCAACGCTCTTAGAAAATAACATAGAAAAGCAATTTCAACAACACTGACGTCAGAACTGTAAAATTAGAAATAATCTGATATTTATCAAATTTACATTACAACGAACATGAAAAAAAGAATGAAGAACATGAAAGGCAGAATGAAAAACAAGAAAATGTTAATACATAAATGAATAAATTATGAAAAAAATTAATGTCTCTCTTTAAAAGGGAAATTCTGCTTTTTAATTTTTCTTTATTTTTCATAAAAAGATTCTGAAATGTGTTTTAAACTGATCAAATGACTTGAAAAATCAAAGTAAAGACTTGAAGATATTTAACAATAGAACGAATTAAAATAAGAAAAAAACAAGACTATGTCTCAACTATCACAGTAGAAAAGTTTATTAACACATTATTTTTTATCAAAATAGGATGAAGAAAAGAGTTAAAAATACATTAGTAAATTTATTAAAGTTCCAAATGTTGTAGTAAATAACTTACAAAGCTGTAATCCAAAAATTTGGGGTATACCTTTTATCTACTATTTATATACTCCCTGTTATATAAATAGATACTTGTAATTGGTAGTTTGAAATATAAAATTGCAAATTCCTTAAAATTTATGAATTTATTTTTAAATATACCAATTGAAGTTCAACAAATTAGACATGAAAAAAAATATTTTGACAAGTTTGTCACTTCGAGGAGTATTAGAATATACCCGCTAAGCCTCTCTTAAAGTACAAAACTGTCATTATTGCATCTCAGGTATCTTTAAATCACTTAAATACTTTAAGATGGCGTTAAATAGTCATTTTCAGTGAGTCAAATATAGTAAGTATTATGTAACATAAAGATACTATGATGATTTGGAAAACAGGCTATAAAAAAAATTCGTTTCTCCTCTATTTTAAAAGCTATATTCTAAATTTAATGTGTCGTCTGTGCAAAATTTTTAAGAGTTGCTGTTTAAAAAACCTGATAATTTTCTTTATGTATCGGACAAATTATTAATTTCTCACTTCAAACTAAAAGCACCAGAAGAAAGGTATTTTCTAATCTAAGTGTTATGATTCATGTGAAACTTTATCCAAACTATGCTGGTTATAAGTTCTTAGTAAGTAATTGTCACATATATGTGATAGTAAATTTGACAGATGCATTAAAACATTTTAAAATCTATTAGCTTCATATAGTTTTATAACATACTAATCTCAAAACTATGTGGCACAATGGAAAATAAATATACCTACTAAGAACTTGCTCATATATTTTCAGGTTTTAAAACCATGAAAAACAACCTCAAAAGATATTTAAATCAGGATTGGCATCAATGTATCCATAACATATGCATAACATGTAAGCAATATTATTTAGAATAGACAAAAATTATGTTTAGTCAAATTTCATAGTTTTGCAAAGAAAAATAACAGGCACCACCTATGCAATATTTCTAGACTTTTACACCAAAAATGACAGAATAACAAATACAAATGTTAAGATATACAGCGTCACCCTGCATCAAAAATAAAATTTTTGCGATGTTAAATATATGTTTTGAAAGAAAAGAACTAACCGACAGACATGCAACTGTGAGATTTTCTTTTATCATTATCTTTAAGTAGAGATTTTTTTGGTGAAGCAAGAGGAGAATAGAAACCTTTAAATAATCGACTACCACGCCGTTTCACCTTTTCAACATTAGGAGATTTCGCATCACTATTGTTATTAAGTTCAAGAGTGCGTGCAGGTAAGGAGCTGAATTTTTTAAAGCTAGGAGTATAAAGACTCCAACGGGGGAGTCTACTTCTTGACTTAACCTCAAACTCAGACAAAGATCTATGTAGTTTTTCTATAGGTGTACTTCCAACACTTTTACTGCCTTTGCTAAAAAATCCTGAATTGTATGAAGTACTTAAATTTAAGGACAACTCTCTCGGTCTTTCTTTCTTTACCTTATTTATAGTTTTAAGTTTATTTTTTTCTTGTGAAACTTCTTCTGTTTCAGTTTTGGTCTTGCTGATCCGTCTCATTAATCCATCATGAGTAAGGGTAGTTGTGGATAAACTAGGTTTAACATTACACACTTCGCTTATAGGCGAATGAATTACATTATCAATATATAAGGAAGTATCAGATATACTGTTTTTTTTTATTAAAGCACCTTTTGTTGAAATACTACCAGCAGATTTTTCTTCTTTATCAATTTTACAATTGGATTTATTAGATTTCAAATTTTCAGTTTTTCCAGCCACACACTGTGTTAAATTAGGTACATGCTTAGTCCTAAAAGGTATTTGAGGTGGTGGGACAAGGTGGCAAGGATGTCGTTTTGGTTTTTCTTCAACTTTTTTCATTTGAACAGGAGTTCGTCGATTTGGACACTCTAGTATATAAGTAGTTCCAAAGTCATAAGAACTATTATCTTTAAAGCCAACATCTAAACTGCATCTTTTATTCATTGACCAGCTACAGGGATATTGGTCAATAGTTTTTACACAGAAATCAGATGGAATATTTTTCTTTTTAACAGGGACAGGTAAACGAGATGCAGGGTAAAGTATTGCTCGTTTAGATTTGTCGACAGGTAGGCTTTCGGAACTGGTGATGAAGACCTTTTCAGCGATCATTCTTCTAACCTCTCGGCAACAATAATATGACGCTTTTATCTTAACATTTTAAAATATTACACCGTACTCCCTAGAATAAAAGATGATAAAAAAATTTTAAAAACTGCTTGCTTCCCTTAGTTGACTCTAAGATGATGAACCGTTAAAATGCAGATATCTTTATTTAAATAAAACCAATCAGCAACAAAGAAAAAAAAAGAGAAGGAAAACCTTATTTATTTAAAAATGATACTTATGACTGAAAACCGAGTGCAACTTCATACTTTAAAGTGTTGACTAAGGCTTTATAAACGAGTTAAAGAAAATCACTTTTGGTCACTGTCGCCATTATATACAACTTCCTTAATTTTACTATGGGATCCTGATATCAAATCTGACCGTAAATATTCAAACTATTCAAAAGTGCATCAATTTAACAAAATTTTCATATTCTAACTTTACCTAGACATCATTATTTAAAAAAAAATTTTCAATTGAGGTAAACAGAGAAAAGAAAGGTTCAAAGCCACTTAATGCAGCAAATTTCTTTCTCTGCTATAAAAATATTTTCATAAAGATTAATTGTTAAAAAAATACAAAAATTTACTAATTAACCTAGGGAAGTATTACTTATTAGTTAATATTTGTAAATATAATAAATATTTATTTTACAATATTCAAAGATGAATAAAAAACAGATATTTCACTAAAATTTTGAGATTGATCCACAGGATGCCAAAGAGGGGATAAATGTGTTGCAGGGGCAATAGAGCTTGGTATAGCAACAAACCAAGTTAAATGCTTATTACAGAATGTTTGATCAAATAGTTAAACCAAGTTATGAATATCAGGCACCTAAATTACTACACCAATCAAGCAAAAAACATGCACTTTATGACCAACGATGCCTGAAAAATAAAGTGGTAAAAATTCTTATTTTTGTTTCTCAAAAAAAAAAAAAAAAAAAAAATTAAAAACCATCCAGCAGAATTAAAACCTAATTTCCAAGAAAAATGAAAAAATATTGTTTTTGAACAAGGTGTTATTACTATTTCTAAGTTGAACTTATTTAGCCATGTTATGCAACAAGACAAGAACTTATAACGTTGAACCTTGTATACCTTGATAAATATGCATTCTGATAGGACAGGTTCCTCATTTTAATTTCTTGATTTTGATGTTGAAATTTCTATCAAAATTTCAAACCTTTGAGGGTGCTGGGAAGTGGCCATATAGGGTAAAAATTTCCAACTATATCATAGAATAAATAAATTTTGGTAAAATTTCAAAATAAATAAATAGTATATAATAATATAATAATAAATAATAACAAATAATAAAAAGGTTTGCATAAGCGTGGCAAGCTTGTTGGCAAGCCAAAGTTAAAAATGGTATATGGCAATTTTTGATAGAAGAAAATTGCAGCAGAATGCAATAAACAGCCAAATTTTCTTACGCTATCAGCGATTAATATACAATATAGCTGTAAATAGAAACAAATTCTTTATTAAGATTATTGTAATTAATTTTCATTTGGATTGATCTATTGCAAGAATGGATTATACAAAAAATAGTTTTGTCTAAAAACATGAAATTAAAATTAAAACAACAGATGTTTACATTATAAAAAAAGTAAAACACTCGATTTTGTTTAATGACACAGAATTAAATATTAAAACATAAATTAATTTTGATTTGGTTTTGGTTTGGTAACTATTGTCTCGATTGAATTATTCTCTACTGTTCAAAATAAAGAAATGTAGAGGCGAGACAATATTGCCTTGATTAAATTATTCAAATATTATCAATAAAGAAATGGGAAGACAAAATATGCATAAGTAGACACAAATTTAGGCATGAATTTTCAGCCAAGAAAAAACTTCCTTATTATAAATAATTTTTGCGTTACCACCAAATGAGCTCCAGCTGCAAAGCTCATTATGCTCGTTTTTTTGCTTTTGAAATAAATATTGTCTTTAGGCCAAAAATGACCTTTTTTTGTCCTGGGACTGGGCCCAATAACATTTTCAAAATAGTCAACATACAAATATTTTATAACTTTAGATAAAATTTAAACGTAATCGGAGCATACGCTTTTCAGAAAAGAAAAAGTACATAGATTTTTTGACATTTTTGTGTAAATAACGTAAATAATCACTTTTTTACCTTACATCATTGTGCAATGTTTCAAAAAGCTAAAAAAACTAACGAGCTGTTATTGAGAAATATATGTATATATATA
>JAUZNK010089213.1:0-12608 GCA_035046665.1 Euphysa ruthae | reverse complement strand
TCCTTCCGATTATTTAGAATATCCTTCCGATTATTTAGAATATCCTTCCGATTATTTAGAATATCCTTCCGATTATTTAAAATATCTTTCCGATTATTAAGAAAATTAATATGCAATCACACGAAACCCTTGCACTACATGCCACATCGCGTCAACTGAAGATATAAAATCAGTTTTTATACGCCGTATTTGCATTCAGAAAAAAAAATTTATTAACAAGCTTTTTTCGAAGTATTACATAACATTCATCAAAACATTAGGCTCTATTGCTTTCCTTGACAAACTTTAAAAGCGCCACGTCAGCATATCTTTTTCAGTCGAAGTTTATCGTAAATCTGCTTTCTCTGATCAATACCTCAAATTCAATTCAGAATACTTTAAATGAAAGCATAGTTGACCCAATTATTTTCTGGTGCTAAAGACATTATTAACGACACTAACAAGCTTGAAATTAAATACCAATACCTGCATTCGCTAATAATTACTCTTTACTAATTAACAAAACCCATAAATTTAAACATCTAAGAACTGTCAAATAGACAACTAAAACAGATCCAATCTGCATACTAAACCTTCCGTATTTTCCATATCTTAATAAAACTTTAAAACGTATACTATACCATCATAATATTCGAAAATTTACTTGTTTCATATTCTACGCAAGTCACTCTCGCATCCAAAAAAAACTTCTTTCGCTCAATAACAAAACAACATCGTCTGTGTCATTCTATGTGAAGATATTGTCCATCAGTATACATCTCGGAATCCAAACATACGATTAAGAAATACATAAAAGTACGTCAGTAAATGCTGTAACTAACAACAAATTTCAGCTGACCTTACGTAGAATAAAAAAATATATTCAACCTAAAAATTAGCTAAACCATGTCAATACACTCATAACCTCTTCCCGAAGATTAGTTATTTAATGCGAAATGTAGTGAACAGCAAATAAATTTTTGTGAAATCGAAAATATTTCGATAAGGATTAACATTATTTATTTATGTAGATAAAAGTATACTAGATTTCGGCAAAATTGTTCGGATTGATATGATTTAGTTTATCGAACGATTCATTGAATAGGTTCTTTGATTTTATGTAAGATTAGGCGTGGTTCGGTTTACAGATTTATTGTCCGAGTTGAATGTATGGTTTTTTTTTCTAGCAGTGTCCAGAAATTTGGAGTGTTTCTGCATAAAATAGAAAATTTACCAAAAAACAAAGGTGACGTTGTGGAAATAGCCCGAATGGAGTTTTGTTTCTTGCGGAATGACCCACATGGACATGCAAAAGATTTTTTGGGAAATTGAAAATACTTCCATATGGATTAGCAAAAGTGATTTATATGCAGAAGATTGTTTCTTTACGAATAAGAGGAGACCAAATTTCGGAAAGGTTGTACGATAAACCATTAGCATGATTGGGTTCATTAAGTGTGTGAACAGGTTGTTTGGTTTTATGTGAGATTAGGCGTGTTGATCAGCATTTTGATGTTCTTTGGATCGATTATTTACTATACAACTTTATTTTTAGATTCACAAATATATACGGCTGAAAAATTCTTACAAAAAATATGATACATTTTGTTGTTTTTTTCTGATAAAATCTAGAAATTCTTTTGGAGCAATAGGCGAACAGTATAGCATGAGTAGAAGGTAGCTCCCGACGTAAGTATTTTCGATTCTACTAGAATCTAAAAAATAATCTCTAAAAATTTTTTTGCACATTGTCTGATGATGGAAAAAAATTGTTTCCCGAAACTCAGCCAAGATTTTATGCCAACAAAATGGTCTTTTCCTTATTTTTTTTCACAATTTCTGGATTTAACCTTTTAAAATTCTGCGATTTAATATTTTCAATCCCATTAGCCAAGTAATGGCGTAGTTTTTTTTAACTGATTTTATTTAATTATTTGAGATACTTTTCACTCGCGAGAGGGTTATACATGGTTACTTATTACACGCGATTAGGTTATGCTTGGATACTTTTTACACTCGAGAGGTTCATACGTGGAAGAGAATTTTTTCATAACGGAGCAAAAATGTGCAAGAGGAACAAATTTTTTTGCGTAAATTGTGCGCCGCAACAAAGGTGTCACTTCGATCCTTTTTTTCCCTACGACTGCAGTTAAATTTTCAATTCTTACACGTAATTTAACTGCTACATCTTGGGGATATCCGCATGTACTTTTACGTTGCGATTTTTTATGCAATCATATAATTCAAATCGATAAAATACAATAAGTAATGGTTTTACTCTCCACCGAATTTTATTTGGAAGGCGACCCAAAATTACTTTTAGGTTATGAATTTCTGTCCAGAAACTTTTTCCATTTAATTTCAAAGCTGCAAAAACCGCCGGAAAATCTACTAACATTTTGTATGGTTAATTATTTTCACTCAAGTTTCGATCTATAATTTTTTCATAAATTTATTGGATCGTCGTTGACCTTTAATCTTTTTTTTTAGTGCAACAGTCTTCCTTCCTAAAAAGCCTCTTTTTTATGCGAAAAGAAAAATTTGTTACTAACAACTTAAAAATCCTGTGAACAAAAAAATTTCAAAAATTCTATATCATAGAATATATTCTAATATTTTTTCTTACACTATAAAGCTTACTTTTAAAACATTCATCCCGCAAAACTAAAGAAGTGCAGAAGTCAACTTACAATTAGATTAAGAATCACTGAAAAAGAAATGGCCGAGAAAAACCTAATAGAAATTAAACCACAAATTCTTGAGCCTTAGCAAACCGATAAAAAAAAAAAACAAAAAAAAAATCTGTACGCGCATAAATGTTAGGACACGTCATTTGTACAAATTGATTGGCAAAGAAAAATTCGATATCCTTTGAGGTGATCTACTTAGCTCAATGCTAGTAACGTGAAGAAGGCGTCCTAATAAGGACAAAACACTTCTTGTATTCCGGTTGAGGATCACGTTGCTCAAAAACTTCTTCAGGAAAACTGATACGAATAGAGCTTCTAACAGAGAGAATATATGTTATAAATTTATTAAATCTTTTTTTTTTTAAATTTTGGACCATTTCTAGCAAATAAAAAAAATTTAATCCTGCAATTAAATATATCAAATTAACTTTGAAAGAACTAAACAATGCTTTCCGCTCACTAAGAAAAAATTATATTTTATTAACTAGTCAAATAATTAACGTGCATTTCTCACTGCATCAAAAATAGCTAAGATCAATCCTATATTTAAAAACCATAATACAACTGAAATTCTGGGAGAATACCCACATTTCGAATATTTCAATAATCTTGACAAAATACAATCCACATTTCAGTCCAAACAAACACTCAACGAAATAAAATCTTTGTTAGAGCTATGCTATCTACTTGTTTCTTCTTATATGATAAAATTATCCATCTCCTTGAACATGCTGGTCCTATCAGTCTTGTGATGGCAGAAAATTTTTTACAAAAATTCTTTTAAAAAATATGTTGATGACAGGCTCTCCTGTTTTGATAATCAGCTAGATACCGATCGTTTTCTTTTAATACTAAATAATAAGCACAAAATTATCACATATACAGTCGAAAAAGAAGATGATTCAAAAAACATTTAAAATCAGGTTATCTAATACGTACAAATTACGTTCAAATACTAGAAATGATTATGTCCGTAAAAATGCCCAATCAAAATTCTCGGAATTTTCAATCAAATTTCAATCAACTTATGGAATAATTTAAATAATGAATCTATTAAAGGCTCAAAAAGCGTCACTACCTTTAAAACAAGGATTAAAATACATCTCCTCGAAAATTCTAAATCAATCTTTTAAAAAATTAAAATCAAATTTGATAAATAGAACAAGCGTTTAAAATCAAAGGGCATCAATGAAAAGATTATTTCGGGTCCCCTATCCGAAATGTTGCATCTTCTTTGATTCCCTTCCATTGTAACTAATTAAATTAACAGCTATATAAACCCTTGAAATATCGCAAAAAATGAAAAAGAAATTAGTTTAAAAGCCATACACTGACTTATGTTAACATTCATGTTACATATTGAAAATTTTATGCTCTAAAGTTATCAAACTTTTAAAAACTTCCAAAACTCCTAATAGTATTGTACTGACCAGACCTTAAATCTCAATTACTCTGCAATAACGTAAGATATTGTTTTAAAAATCTCAAGCATAGGTAGTCAATCTTTGTAGCTAAGAAGCTGTCAATTACTGTAAAATATCATCAATTGGCTTATTTCACTATTTCAAAATAATGGAAATTTGTTTAATGGTAAACGCCCATCGCATGTTTGTTTAATGGTAAACACCCATGGCATGTTCGTTTTATTTTTGTTTCCTCATAGCTAATATTTAACAAAATTAAATTAAAATGGAGAGTGAAGTAGCAACGAAAAGAAATAGACCGTCATCAGGTGACCAGTTAGCGTGCATATTATGCCAGAAGTCTGGAAAAACGGTGATTAAATTAAGTTGTTGTCTAAAATAACAAAAATACTGTGCATTATAAGCAACCTTAAGGATCCGATGACGAGTATGCTTATATGCACCAACCGGATGGTTTGAAAACTTCAATAGATATCTAAAGCAATTGTTGCAAAAGAACATACCTGGAATTTTTTGTACTCGTCCACCAGGCAGAAACAAGTTGGAAAGAATCTAATCATCAAGAGCAACAGTTCGGCAATTGAGAAATTTTTTCAAAACACTTGTGATAGAAAATGATCAGAAAAGAGGTAGAAGGAAAAAATAAATTGCAGCATAAAAGAAGCTTTGATGGCTCTGAAATACCACGATCACTCAAATCATTGTTATTGGTTTACAACTGGGCCAAGAACAAGAGGGGTGAAGTAATTTGGTATATAGTAGGTGAACTTATCATAAATCTTGTAAAATCAGACAGGTAATTTAAAAATCTAGAAAAGGTGACGATAGCCAATACCTCAATACCAACGAGACTCATTTTACTGTTGGTTTGGGTCTTCAATTTTCATAGGTTTACGCGAAACAAAAAGTTAGTTGTTATGTTACGTAACCTAAACCTATATGTGATAAAGCGATGAAAATAAAAACTGCAGCAGGAAATGCCGTTATCAAAGAAAAAGAAGAAAGTCTATATCCAACCTAATATTGCCATGATAAAACTTTTTCATTTCGCAATAAACAATGCAAGCCTCAGCATAAACACATCGGAAGGCAAACCAAGTTCCAATTGGACATGTCAAGTAGTCTTACATGATGTATGGCGACAGCGTGGAGAGCAAACCCTTTTCTCATGGCACAATTAAATTATTTTTTCGTATAAAACTTAAGCTCAAAGGAAAATTCATTTGAGGTCTGTGAACATCCTCATAACTTTCGAATTTCCAACGCAGAAACCGAAGTCAAAATTATGTTTACCACTGACTAAATTAGACAGACTACGTAATATATTCATTATGAATACAATTTTTGTGGATTCAAAAATCTAGGGAAATTAAATTTCAGATGCTTTGAAGTGATCAACTACGAATTTTTGAGTTGATGAATTGATTTTCATTGTAAATAATCACCATATATAAAGGAAAATTCACAAGATTCTTTTTAGAAAAAACATTCACAAAATCCTTTTCAGAGAGGTCTTTTTCTGACTCTATTAATTCAATTACGTTACCGAAGAGTGTTTTTTTAATTACTTTAAAAATGAACATTGCAGGAGAAAGTGGAAAGTATCTTCATTTTCAATATTATATCTATAGTCTCAAGGGAGTTATTTTTAAATTCATGGCCTCTGAAACGACTTAAACCAAGGCGCAAACTAATTAGATTTCTGATACCAATTGAACCATTGGTGTTGAAAGTAAATTACGCCTTTGGAAAATGCTTTTTTAAAAGACTGAAGTGTGGACAAGCTACGTAATTCTGGTCAATCTAAACCTTGAAACAGAAAGCGAAGGAAGAGTCAGAACAGTAGTTTGATGTAAATTCATAAAATAACTCTATAAATAAACTCAGAACAGTTATGGGGTGGCGTTTAGCAGGAAGTGTGGCGCTATATTGTTTACAGGAACTGTGGCGTTATATTGGATAAATTCTGATATCTCCTTATGAGGTTGTCTATAAATCACAACATAATAGCCAAGTTGCGGTCTATGCAAATCCTCAACGGTGCAAATCCTCAACAATGCAAATCCTCAACGATGCAAATCCTTAACGATGCAAATCCTCAACGATGCAAATCCTCAACGATGCAAATCCTCAACGATGCAAATCCTTAACGATGCAAATCCTCAACGATGCAAGTCCTCAACGATGCAAATCCTCAACGATGCAAATCCTCAACGATGTCTTTTGAGGTAAGTAGTGGTATAGACAAATTAGCCCTTTTATTGCTTTAGCTATCATTCTATCCAATATTTCAGCTTGAGGTTTTTCATCAAAAAGTATTCATGTCTTTTTGGTAAAGCTCAACCAAGACAGAAGCATCGTTAAAAATCAAAATAGGAGTTTAACTGGATTACTTGTACGAGAGAAAAAATAACCTTAGTGGCTGGTTTGTTTAGGTTTAAAATACCTTTTTTTTTTTTTTGTTGTAGATTTCAAAAAATGTAGCGTGCCATCAGCAAGCAAATCAAGGTTTGGGAGACATCAGTAACATAAATTGGAAATAATATATTTTAAGTTTTAAACTTATAAAACTAAATAAACAATACTTGGCTATGACTTCACTGTTTATTCATATAAAACAGAAATCATCTGCTTGGCTTTGAGTGTTTGAAACCGAATAAACGTTGCCTCATGAAAAACTGCGACAGTGGGGAATTTGAAACTAAAAAGGGCGAAGTATACCTTTCAACAAACAATCTTACATACTGGATGGTTTCTATGAATATATTTGGTACTTGTCGGTTTTGTTTACCAATCACCAGAACGACATATACATCTATCACCTTATCCCATAGCTGGAAACTGACATACCACGACCGTTTTCACATGGGAATCTGGGATTATGCAAAACTCCCCGTAATTGAAAAATTTGGACGGTTGTTTCTTTTGTCATAAAAAATATTAGAAGGTGTCAGCAAATTCATTTTCGCTTAAAAATTCGTGACAATTGCTGCGAATATGAAGAAAAAATAACAGACGCAAGTGACACAAACCATGAGAAAGCAAATTAGTTTTTAATTAACGATCTATTTTTGTGGTGTTTTTATGATTGTATGTTGGTTTCGATGACGTAATTGAAAGGAAGATATGGAGTAAATTTATGATAATAAATTAGAAAAATTTTTTCTGGGCGGGGGAATAACCGACAAGTACTCAAGTACAGTAGAGAATTTTTCGCGTTACTGCCAAATCAGCTCTAGCTTCAAAGCGCGTAACACTCGCTTAGCAAAATACTTGAAATATGTTCTATGTTTTGCGGAGAATTTTCTTTATCCTTTTTTAATTTGCAGGACACTTAAGCGGTGGTATTTTAGCCTTGAATAAAGCAAATAGAAAATTATGGAATACTTCGAAAGAGAAATTCATTTCTGAAATTAAACTTAACTTCTTAAGAACTTATTTTATTTGAGATAGTCGCTAATACCAACAACGACAAAATCAAGTAATAATAAAAAAAAATAATACATTTGATTAATTTTATAAATTTAGCCAGATTAGATAGATTTAGTTTTTTATACATTTCCCTTTGACACCCAGCAACCAGATTTAAAAAAATTGGTTTTCCTTGACACCCAACACCCAGATTTAAAAACAATCACACCCAGCACACAGGATATTTAATTTTGCAGCTCATTTGGCGAAAAATTCTTTATAGTTAGGGTTTTTTTTTACTGACTCAGCAGATTTTTCACCCGAAATTCGGGCAAAAATTCGTACCTAAATTCGTGCCTATCTTTTCATACTTTGTCTCGCCTTCATGTTTTTTATTAAAAATATTTGAACAGAAGAGAATATTTAAATCGAGACAATACTTTCGAAATCTGAACACAAATCAAAACTAGTTTTAATACTGTCCACAGGGAATTTAATTTAAATGTTAAAAAAAGAATCATTAACATTCGAATGATCTTCAACATAAAATATTTAGTTTTAAAAGGCGTGAACAGAAAAAGTTTATTTTAAATTTGAAATATATTTTTTATTTAAAAACTATTTTTATTTCACTTTTTATGCGATATAACAAAATCATTTTTTTTTTTTTTTTTTTTTGTATAAACTAATAAATCAAAACCAGATAAAAAGCAATTTAAATACAGGGGAATTTATTTCTGTTTACAGCTTTTTTATATATTAATCACTATTAGAGTAAAAAAAAATTTGTTGTTTGTTGAATTCTGTTGCAGTTTTATTCTATCAACAATTACCATTTTTGGCTTGCCAACAAGCTTACCATGCTTTCGCAAACCTTTATGTATTGATTAGATAAGCCACAGAAATGTAAAAAATGATTTAATAATTGGTTATCAGAAACTTTTTATAACTTTTTCATCAAATTAAAGTAAACGGACAGAAAAAAGAAATGTTTTAAAATTACAATTTCAAATACAATTTAATTGTCTTTAATAACAGTGTAACTTCTTAGAACTTGAAAGGTAAGTCTTGCTTTGTTTTTTTTTTTTTTTTTTTGTTATTTTTGTTTTTTTAATTCAGAAAATAAATTTTAATTACCATAAAAAAAATGTTAAATATACAATTAACAAATATAATAGCGTTTGTATCAAATAATTAGTTAACAATTTATGGCTGGGCCCACTCGTCTAGTAAAGCTAAGCAAGAAAGATTGGATTGATTCAACAAACAAATTATTAAGAACTTTAAAGAACAAAAAGAAAGAGAAAAAAAAAAAAAAAAAAAAAAAAAAAATGAAACTGTAATTTCAAGACAAGACCATCTCTAGAGGAAGCGCAAACCATCGAGAAAAATTTTAAAATAATAAAAGTTAAAAACACCAGGCTACCTATAGGATGATTCTGTTAAAACAATTTCAAACAAGATTTTCTTTGCCTGGTTTCTACTAAGAAAAAGAACATTATTGACACGGGGGAATTTTATTGATGCTCTATCCCTGATATAGGGAATTGGTTTGTTCCATTCAGTTGTACATTGGTTCTTAATGGAATACTTACTGTATCTGGATGTGTTAAAATTAAGACATGTAAATTTAATGAACAATTTAGAGAAAAAGAAAATGGAAGATTTTTTGAGCGGTAATCAAAAACACATTATCAACACAAATCAGGATCTTTAGTTATTAACTTGAATATGAGATTTCAATGGCGAAAAGGTAATGATTTTGATAGCATTACGGTGTAGTCTGTTTATACAATTAACATTCCTATTTGACCGTAAATAAGTAAGATGAGATAAAGATAAAGAAAAATCGATTGATTTAAGTGTTCCAGGTGATACATCGCGTCAAATCTTAGACATCATTCTGTTAGCTCACTAATGTGTTGATGGCAGGAAAGATTTTCATAAGAAGCCCAAGATACTTAATATAGTTTTGTTGGAAAAGTCTTTTGCCGTTAATTCAAATTTTAATTTCAGGATTAACTTTATATATTTAAAGTTGGTCAAAAAATATTTTTGTGTTTAAGATAAAAATCCATGGCAAAAATTCCAGCGGCAAATACTAAAAGAAAAAGATTTGCAGTTCCAGGTGAAGAGAGATCTTTTAAAAGGAGATAAAGATTTGCAGTTCTTTGAAGAGGTTGGGAGACTGTTCACGAGAAAACAGGCTGTAGATATGCCGGATCGAGTTTCAAAATGCAACTGACTCGTAAAGAGTAGGGGAATTGCTTTAGTTCAAAATATTCCCACATTATTTCTGGGTTTGATTTATTTTCAGTCCCAACCATGAGAAGATGCCGATTTTTTGTATGACTCTTAACTGTATTTTGTAACAACAATATTTCATCAAAACTCAAGGAAAAGTCTTGAAAAATCGTGCTTAAAGCTCTCTTCTGTACTCAATGACAATATAGTCAGTTTTCTTACAAACCATCCATATTAGTGGAAAATAGTGAAACACAAAAAAGAACATGCTATTTATAAAAATATTAAAAAAGAGAGGTCCAAGTGTAGATCCTTGGGGTACGCCTAAAATAATTAATATCCAAACATTTACTAAATGTTGAACCCAGATTAACTGAATAACTTAACATAGAACTGAAGTAGCTTTTAAGAAAATGAAAGCTTTTGAAGGAGAAGCCATATACGGTAAGTTTAGCGAGGAGCGAGCAATGAGGGATGCAATCATATGCTTTCGACAAATCCATAATGATATTATAATAACAATAATAATTGTTGTGCCTACATTCCCTCATTTATCGAGACAAATTAGCCACTTCTGAATTAATTGGAACAAAGTGTGCTGGGTGGAGAAACTTTTTATTTTATGAGCAGGGATTATATTGGCCTACTTCAACTCATCAGGGAAAGTACATTTATTAATCGAAGTACTTATACAATCTCTGATAATGACACAATGATTATGTGCCAGGGTTTTTAGGATCCGGAGTGGAATGTCATCACTGCCTTTTTTTAGTTCCATGATGACATCTTACACTTCATCTGGTTAAAAGAAATGCTTTCTAGATTGCACAAATATTTGGATTTGAATTAAAAATTAGAAATGGGATGTTGCAATCTAGGTTTCTGTGATAGGGTCAAAAACAGTAAGTAGCCATGGTAGATCATTTAAAGAAGCAATAATATAAGCAAGTTAGCTATTAAATATTTCTACAAGTACTTTCTGATCAGAAATGTCTATTTTATATTACTATCTTTCTTTAGTATTTAGGGGTTTACTAGAGAGAAATGATCTACATGCTGCCCAAAAATATTCTTTAACCTCATCATTTATAGCAATGCCACTAAAGACTTCTTCTTTTTTCGAATGAGGTTAACCACAAAATTTCAATGTGCCTTAAAAGCCTGAATATGTTCGATTTTACCGCAATTATTAGTACGGTTTTTTATAAAACTCTTTTCCATAGTTCTTTGTGTAATTCTTTACTGATAAAGACACAGGGAAAGATTTGTTAGGATTATAAACTGGAAGCAAGAGCAGCTTTCTACTACCAAGGGTGATTTTTAACGAAATGACTGATACATCATCAGAAAGTCGTTTTTCCGGTAAATCCACTCTTATTAACCACTAACGCTTTTACTAACGTCTAATCTCAAAGGTCTTTTAAACTCTGGGACCATGAACTGATTTGCCTGGAAAGAATCATCTAGCTTAGCGTCGTCCACTTTTAAGATGTGAACCTGATCTACTATTAGTTCAGAAAGAAGAGCAAATTTGAAACGCAAAGAGTTCACGTACGATTAGTATTAGGAATAGGATTATTCGGGTGTTTCTTACTTGTGTTAACCAGGTATGAGAAACCATTACCAGATACTAAAAAAGGTGGCACATCATCATATAAAAAAGAATTTAAAGGTCACACAGAGCAGGTCAAATTATTTATGGTAGAAATTTAGTTATCAGCAAGCTTTATTAATCCATTACCATTGAAATACAAACCATCTTTCCACAACAGATTTTTTGGATGTTGGAACAATTCCAGATACTATGACCTTAGACGCACCACTATTTTTGCACTTTTATCCAGTAGATATGTTATTTGCAATAACATTATCAGTGAGGGGGAGGAGGATCTTCACGGCGGGGAGGTGACACATTATGCATCCCAAAGAGAACTATTGCAATACCATGTGAAACTTTCTAATGTCGGTTGAACGTAGCCATTAAGTGCAGAAGAAATAGCACCAGGAAACGACAATAAAAAAAAAACTGACAACAACTATTTTTTAAGCAAAGATATGAAATCGTGGAAGCTTTATTTGTAGTGCCGTCAAAGAAAATTCCAACTTTTTTCTTTCCGGTTGTTTGGCTGTTTTGTTGCCGTCGTTAAAATTTCGTCATAACTTTGAGTACTGTTTGGGGTCTTAGTTGGATTAGTAACTTCAGAGTAAGACTTGAGACCTGGAACAGTAGGTGGCATATTTTGGTTCTCTTCATGGCTGAGAGTATCATATCTAATATTCGTGGTCAATTAGCTCTATATTGTTAGGACTGGAGATACTTTTATTGAGACGACGTCTATCATTATTACGGTTATTTGGATTACGGATTGTTGTGGAGATGCCAATATATCGTAATAGATAAAAATAGCTGAATATGATGTACGATAATTAGCCGAGTCACGATATTTCCAAGTAATAAAATAAATATATGTATCCAATGATCCAACGATTTAAAAATTTTCGTTTTAGATATTGGCTTCACAGGTAAACAATATATATAAATATAGATAAATATGTTTTGAGTGAATAAAAACAAGCGGAAAAAAAATTTCACCGTTAACGAATTGTAGACGAGTTTTACTAAAAATTAAATCAAGCGCTTAAGTATAAGCAACTATTTAGAACGATTAAGAAAATAATATAAATAAATAATTGTTGATGCGACTGTTGTTGTTGTTACAAATAAATACTTGTTGATGCGACTGTTGTTGTTGTTACAAATAAATACTTGTTAATGCGACTGTTGTTGTTGTTACAAATAAATACTTGTTGATGCGACTGTTGTTGTTGTTACAAATAAATACTTGTTGATGCGACTGTT
>JAUZNK010089202.1:0-12608 GCA_035046665.1 Euphysa ruthae | reverse complement strand
TATTATATATCTTCAAAAAATCTTTTTGAGATTTCTAGATCGAAAACTGTCCTTAAAACTGTTCGCAGTCCACATTTTTTTACTGTGTAAACATTGTATTAATATTTCCAAGAAAATTTGAATTTAAAAATAAACGATGGGAAAAAGAAACCATAAATCTGCAAAGAAATTTAAAGGAAACCTACGGATCAGAGCCAAATATTCTATAATAAAACAGTTCTGAGAAATATATCTAAGTTTCACTAAACTTTAGGTTTGAGGCCTAAGTAATATGCTACGGTTAGACAGAAAAATGTATCGTTCTTTTGCAAAAGATATAAGTAATAAACAAAGGCAGTTAAAACGTTTGTTTTATATATGAAATCATATTGAAATATGATAAATCATGTCAGACAGTTTATGATTTTAAGAATTTTAAATTTATTATTAGTTATCTACTATTAATTTTTCAGCTAATTGTGTTTAAATCTGTTTTTCAATTGCCTGATAGAATTTTTACGCGCTCTGTACTGTCGAGGGAGCCTTGCATTTCAACACTTTTTTTCAAAATAAAACCATGGATGTTTTTTTATAGACGGAAGATTCAAGTGACACTGAAGAATATAGTGCATATGGAAGGTCCAGTATATGGTCAGGTACCCACGTTTTACAGTAAGTAGTTGGTAAAATTTTTAGTGAAGCAGTCTATAAGTATATGTATTTTTAGTTATAAGCTGTTTCTCATATATACATATACTGTTTTTGAATAGAAAATTTACCTAATTAAAGATTTCATTGAAATCAATATGTTGCCTAGTTCCTGCTTACATTTTTGTTTTATTTTATTACTTATATTCATATTTTTTTACAAAATTATCAATGATTATTTAATTGAAGATTGAGTAAAAAAAAATTTTCGTTCAAGCTGCTTTATGTTAGATACCTAGGATTACTTTAATAGTGATGACCTTTAAATCGAATTTTAAAAAAAAGAAAGAATATGAAAGAGTCCCGTTTTTGTATAAGAAAGAATACATTGTAATTTTTTAAGGCTATAGAAACTGGGGGTTTGGATCAAAGGTTAAAAAAGTCTTCACGAAGGTTTTTTGTTATAGGCGTTAGAGATTTAAAAAAAATTTTATTTTTATATGATTTCACCTACATTACTGGTGAAATTTAACAGATAATGCCATAAAGCATTTTTATTCAATGAATGCCTTAGTTTTGGCTAAAATAGCTGGTAGATTCCTGGGGTGGAAAATAATGCCTGCTTGCCTTGTTAAGGATATTTTATGATAGTAGCACACAAAATTGAGCAGAAAATCAGTTATACTAAAATTTGGTATTACAGCAGATCACAAAAAGTAATTTCCTATATTTCCTGGGATCAGTTTTTTCCTATATTTACTGTATATATATATTTTTTAGCTATAGACCTATTGACCGACCAGTACCACTACCGCTTGCACCTAAACGATCTAGATCTGATTCTTCTTCAAAGTCTGTTAAGAGCGAATCTGAAACACAAGAAATTGGTAAGAAAGTATATCATTGTTCAGGTTGTATGAAACGTAACTAATTTTTCATATTTGTATTAATTTGAGGCGTAATTTTTCATTAAAAAATTATTAGCATAAATTATGAAATTAAATTGTAAAAAAAGCTGAAAGTTTATAATTTTTTAGTTTATTTTATTTATTTATTATTTATTTTTTTTTTTTTGGTTGACAAGAAAGAATGGAATGATTTAATAAAATAACAATGTATCTTTCTTTTACAGATCTGATAAATAATTTCCTATCAAACAAGCTGCCTGTTGAAATAAGTAAGTATATTACACTCCAAGCAAATAAATGTAAGTTTTAATCTGAAATAAGAGACTTTGATTTTGACACTGTTTCGGATTTGTACGAAAGTGAATTTTTCTCCATTTATGGGGAATCTCTTTTTCTCTAAATTTGTTTTAGATTCTCTCAAAACATACCAAGTGTTTTTAAGTCAATAAATAAGGTAATTTTCTCTTTCTTTTTTTCTTTATTTTCTGGCAAAGACCACCACTCTTGATGTGAAGCACAACTTGAGTCACATAAAAGAATTTTTTTGTGTCAAGCCCAAAATATAACATATTTTGTACAAAATTACAGTTTTTTCCCAATGAATAAACATAATGATGCTACTTATTTAGACGAAAATTCTGACCTCTCACTAGAGGTTATCTGTCTACTTAGAGTTCTGTACTACCTAAACTCACATTGGTCACAGTATTTTGGAGTAAGTGAATCATTCAAATTTTATTTTAGCTTAAATGATTAGCATTGATTCTGGTATAATCTTTTGGTTAGAATATTTCTGTTTAAATTTATGAACCATCAGTCCTGGACAGGTTGAAGTTAAGAAAAGGTGTTACAATGGAATATTAGATGGAACTTAGTGCTTTTTCTGTTCATCGGAATGAAAAAAAAAATGTGAAAAAATGTTAATCTGATTAAGCTTAAAGTCTAGTTGCTTGGGAGTATTTGTAGTTATAAGGTTGGAACTATATCAATATATGCTCAAAGATGATTCTATGTAAGTTATTTTTCAACTATGTTGTCTCAATCAGGAAATAGGTGTTGCTTATAAAGAAAATTTTAGGCTTAATGCTTAAATTTCAAACAAAGGAAATTATAATAAACAAAATTATATGATTGGTTTTGGATTTATTATTATTACTATTATTTTTGTGATTAGTTTAAAAAGGTTTTATTTTAATTTTATAAAAACATTAGTTAACTCTCATAAGTCACATTTTGCTCCAATCTTGCTATAATTTTTAATTTAATTTAGCTGGCAACAAGCAACTCTATTGTATCAAGGACAGAATTTATCAATACAAAACTTACTGCTAAAGCTACGAGACAACTTCAAGGTAGAAATTATTCTAGAGAAAACTTTTATTATTATCTTTAATATTTGCTTTTGGTTTGAATTTTTAGTGTTAATGTTTTAATTTATCTTGTAAAAGGATTTATGTCAATAAACAAGTTTAAATCTATTTTATAGACCTGGTTGTAATAGGGAACTTTTTTTTGGGTACTCAATAAATAAAATTCATTTAATATTTAATGTTGTAATTTTTTGTCCAGAGTTATTATTTTCTTGTTTTCATCAACTGTTTTTTTTTTTTTTTTTTTACTTCTAGACCCTCTTGTTATAATGACTGGAAATCTACCATCTTGGTTGTCAAATCTGGCGCTATCATGGTAAGTAGTTTGGTTTCTTTCACATCAGACAATTTTTAGCATTATGGATGAAAGCCATAAAAAAGGAATGGTTATCATCTTAAAACTTTTTTTAAGCATATTACATTTTTTTTTAGTCCGTTTTTATTTCCTTTTGAATGCCGACAGATGCTGTTTTATACCACAACATTCGACAGAGATCGAGCTGTTATGAGATTAAAGGTAAATTTATATGATACCGTTTGATTTACTAAAAGTTAATGATACTTATAAGCAATTTCTTGTTTATTTTTGTTTATAATTCACATAAGTAATTTCATTAGGTCATAATTTTATTTAACTCTTCATTCTTTTGACTCAATCATTAGAATTTTCTGAAATCTGTGAAGTAGAAATGAATTCATTTGGGAGGAAAAGTGACAATTGTAAATTTTAAAGAAAAAATCTTGTTTTATTGGTACTAAGTCCAAAGTTAGGTCTAAAAACGGCAATTTAAAAAAAACATTTTTTTTTTCAATCCGTCATTGCCCTTTCCGATTTGTTTATCTCATGTACCATTTTAAATGTGGCCCCAATCCAGTGAATTTTCTCCAAATTTAAAATATTCGATTTTTTTCAAGAAAATGTTTTTCGATTCTGCTCTAATTTTGTATGATGTTAGTTAATTTATGATGACTTCAGCTTATCAGCTATTTTGGAATTTTATCAGGAGTTTGTTCCTCAGTCCCTATAGTCGTTAAATTTAGTTCACAGAGGGCAGTTTTATATTTTTCTCATGATATATCCACACTATTTTTAAATTTTGGACCGGTTCCAGAAATATTTCATTAAGAGTTATGAAAACCTTTTTTTTCTCTTTGTTTATTCAATCACCCTATCAAATTTCATATGGGTCACAGCCAAATCCCTTTTTTGAAAAATTAAGGCAAAATCTTCAGCTTTTTATTTTGACTACCCTCACTCCACCTTCCAAAACTGAATTTAAAGATTTTTAGTCGTTAATTGTAAATTTTGTTAAATAAATTTGTTCAGGATACTGCTGGTGAGTTGTCTACTAGAGACAGTGGTGATCGTGTTGCACCAAGACTAGACAAGAAGAAAGTAACATCTTTATAATTTTCTCAAAAATGTAATTGCTTTAACGACTACCAAAAAGTTTTAAATTGCTAAAATTTTTATCTTGCAAATTGGCCATGTTCAATAAATTTTCCAGTTTTTTTATCTGGAAATAAGTTCTGAGATTGTGCTAGTGATCAGGGGCCATATCATTGCCTTAACGGAGATAAGCACTTGATTAGTTGTTTTTACATACATGAAAAAAAAACTCAATTTTTCCAGTTTTTCTATGGTATGGTAGAACACTTTAATTAAGATACTTGGCTTAAACAGCATATTGAGTCTTGATAATGTAAAATTTATTTGAAATTTTCTGTTGTCTTTAATTCACTCATGCGTTTTAGACAATTACTTTTTTTCAAAAATTAAATCTGTTATATTTTGTCTATATTTACTTATTATTTTGGATAATATTGATTTTTCATGATTTTAAAATGTCTTTAAACTTATATACTATGTTTGTGTTTTAGAGAACTGTAAATCGAGGAAACTTATTTAAACAAGGGGAATCAATCATAAATGAGTTTTCAAACATGAAGGCTTTAATGGAGATTCAGTACGAAGGAGAGGTAGTTTAATTAATTATTAGATTCTCAAATTATTTTTAATTATTCATGAAAAGAACAATTGGTTCGCAGATATTTGAGCCGGTATAATTATGGTCTTGGATTTTTAGTGACCAGTTTGATTTAAAAATTATGTACAAGAAAAAAAATAATACTTACAGCGTAATAGTTTTACATTGCAATCAGGGAATAACGTAATCAAACGGAGGCCATCTAGAGGGAAGGTGTCCTTATTTTTGATTTGGTACTAAGATTATGTATTAGCGTTGACGTTTCTTTATAATGAGTATATCGATTTTTAGGTTGGGACTGGTCTGGGGCCTACGCTAGAATTTTATACACTACTTTCAAAACATTTTCAAAGGGCTGACAACGATATGTGGAGAGGAGATAAAATCAAAGTTAATGAAACAGAAGGTATGCAATACATGAGTTATATTTTGTTTTGTAATACAAGTATAACCTGAATGCGACACATTTGGAAATAGCAATAATTTTTCTTTTGAGATATTTTAGTTCTTTAGATATTCTGAAATAGAGAGAGTTAAATTACATAAACATCTACCCAGATTTGAACTTATTAAACACTTAAAGAGATGTAAAGATTGATTAAAAAGTTTACAAAATTTTATATGACACTCTTAGTCCATAAGTCAGACAACTTTTTGGTATCATTTTGGGGGAGAATTTTTTTTTGCTGATTATTTTTCACCCCCCTGACCAAAAAAAAGTATGATCGCAAGGTCCTATCTTACCTGGTATCTGTAAATCATACAATCATGGACAAAATATTATGACACTTATACGCAATTAGGACACCTTAATAAATGAAAAAATTACCACAGGCAATTAAAAATACGGATACACCGCCCTTGATACACTCAACTTTAAGTTTTTGGTTAGTAGACTATTTTTTTCCTTTGCTAGAGCTATAGGATTAAAGTGACAAGTCCGTACTAATTTGGGATTGCCATAATTTTTGCGATTAAAGTGACAAGTCCGTACTAATTTGGGATTGCCATAATTTTTGCGATTTTCATCTAAAAAATCACTTTTACACCATGCGTCAAATGTGACTTTGTGCTAAAATTTGATAAAAGTCTAATATATGTCCAAGATTGTAGTTTTTTTTATTTTGCACACCAGATTTCATGTACAAAATAGATTTTCAGAGTAGGAACAAATTAATGCTATATTTATGTGATAATTATTGCTTAAAATCACCAACAGTTTGAAATTAGAACAAATAATGTTTTTTTAATTTTCTAAGGTAGCTGTCCACTTTAAACATTTTTATTTTGCAGACCAGACCAAAAATTCACTCTTTTTTTAGAAAAATAATATATAGAAATTAAGTTTAACGCTTTTTCTTTTTTTTAAATAGTCATGGAAGAGATTTTGAATGTTTTTTCCAGATTTGAATAGATTTGTGTCATCTGCAAAGAGTATCTAAGAAATTTCGAGAGAAGATTTATATATATCATTTAGGTATATGATAAATAAAAGTGGTCCTAAGATTGAACCCTGAGGTACTCCACAATTTATATCAAGTAATTGTGATAATTTTATTTTGTCATAGCAGACACTTTGCTTTTTATTCTATCAATAACTTGCAATATTTCGAATTTACTCATAAATATCTTCTTTGTCTTAGTGAAGTTTTTCACAGTCTGGCATGTGCTCGCACCCAAATACACACAACGCAGTAAAGCATAGCTTATTGTCAGTACAGCAGCAAGCTTTCTTTTACAAGAGTAAACCATTTTACAAAAAGTTTCTATATTTTAACACCCACCCATGTCCAACAGGTGATGGACATGGTTTACTGGAATCTAGTTTCAACGTAGTTCTCCACACTTTCTCTTGGCAACAAGCTCATTATATGGTGGTGGAGAAAGTTTTTTCATGGAGGGAGGCTTTCTGAGCATATTTTCCTCTTGCACAGTACATTTTTATCTCAATTCATTAACATCGTACCATTAGTTACCATATACAACTTTTGATCAATCAAAATAATTAAGTTGAGTCTCATTAGATTTCCATTCTAAACCTAACAGACAACCATGTCAACATAAGTCGAGACTAATTAGGTTTCCAATCTAAACCTAGCAGACCAACCATGTCAACATATATTTTAATTTTAAGTAGTTTAACTTTGCCTTTTCCAGAAAACTTCCTTTTGCAGTCACATCTATTAAAAGCGTACAGACCAAAAACAGCATCCCACAGCGTTTGAACAGAGACGTTTAAGAATCCTTTTTCATTTTCTTGACACTTGAAATTCTATTTTTATTATCAACACCAGTATTTATATGAATATCTGCACTGAGTCGGTTCTGATAAGTAAGAGCTAAAATTGATACATCTGTGTCTGGTGTTACAATTATGATGGAGCCAAAGTGATCTTTATCTACATGATTTGTGTGAAAGAACATTTTTGTACCAGCTTCCTCTTGGTTGTGATATTACTACTTGGATTTGATGTTATTCTTTTGCATAACGAAAGGTATGTTAAACAAATCTTGTATTTAAGCAGGTTTTGATAAAATGGTGTCTCTTAGTATGGGTATAAAAAGCGATTAGAGATGTCTTATCGTCAGTGAATCCAAGTACATTTTTCCATTGTTTGATTTTGTGAGCTGCTTTGATATTTTGATATTTCACAACCTCAAAACCTGATTTAATTTCATTAAAAAAAAATTAATGATAATATCCTTCATCTTCTCTATCGGTGTTGAGTTTATTAGTTACCTGCATACCTGTGTGGAATTGTTTCAAAAATATTAAATCAATGTTTGTTTTTTTTTTTTCGAACAAGTCTTACCAAGTGGATATGAAAATATTTCCTTGGGTTCTGTTGAATGACCTTTGCCAATAATCACCAGTAACTCGTTGTCAACCTTTACTATCACTTCTTTCTCAAGTTTACTCTTAGATCTTTGTGCTGGAGACCAGTTATCAAATGTCTTCAACTTCTTCAATGGACTGAAAAAAAAATCGTTTTATGTTTCTGACATTCTTTCTAACACAAAAATTTCACCTTGGGATAATGCAGAGAGTATTAAAGAGGAATTTTAATTTAATCTGGTTCATATGAAATGTGTTCTTCTCGGTTATGCTTATTTGACTGCTGTGCTGTATGATGGATGATACCATTAACATGTTGACTAGTGTTTCGAAAACGAGTTCATGTTATTAATTTACAGCATCATTGACATGCAGTCAATGTTGTTATAAACTAATAATTCATTTTCATTAAAACTTGATGATATGTGAACAAATTTTTACGGTGTTTTGTACTTACGAATGAATTCTTCAGAAACTATTTCTTCTTTTGCATTAAGTGATTTTTCATTTTCTTCTTTTGCTTTATTCAGTTCATAAAGAATGTCATCGTAACTCAATGTAATTTGTCTCCATATTCAGACTTTTATGGGAGAGGCACTCAATCCCGATGACACACTCATCAAAGCTTCGACTAAGCTCAAAATATTGAGCGCCTTTTTTTCGCCTTAAATGCTTTTTTTTTACTTTTAACTGTTATTTGTAAATATTTTTTTTGTGTTTTACCCCTTTGTAAATCCCAAAGACATTCTCTTGTGTGAAAACAAACGGTCCAACCAACAAAATGGACAAACCGTTCTCATAAGGGCCTGTTTATATTTATATGGCATACCGTTAGAAATGAGGCTCTCAGAAAACTTGGCATAGAAAAAAATTTTGTCATCCACTCTACTAATGTTGTTCACTTAGTAAGTTAGTAACTAAGTAAAAAATTTTTCGAAAACATTTCGTTTTTCATAATGTTGCTATTTTATTCTTACATTTTCTATTTGTTAACTTGAGTATTATTCAAATACAAAAATACTTTAACATTCTTCTTTATTTTTTCTAAAAAATGGTTCAACAAAAACAAATTAATTCAAACAGAACAAAGACTTTATAATAATAATGTTTTGATAATAGGAATTGCTATTAAGTGTTAAAATAAATAATCAGTCTCTGTTATGAGGCAGGTGTTTTTATGAAACATGATACAATCAATACACTTGTGGTTTATCTTAATCACTGAGCTATATAATAATTTATTGTTCTGTTTATAGTAAATAGTTATTTTTGCTGTTTAGAATTAAGTCAATACAGTTATTTGATTGTTTTGGTTTTAATGGCCCTTAGTCCATGTTTTTTATTTTCACAATAATAAAATATTGATTATTTTACAATATAGTTCATGTCAAACGTGTTGACACCGCGTTTTTTCTTTAATTTTATAATTTGAGAGCACAATAAAGTTAAAAAAAGGTATTATGATTAGCGATCCATTAATTTGCCCTGAATTGTTCACACGATGTTTAAAAAAAAACAAAAAAATTTAGTGCTTGACTCAAGCGCCTCGTCAATTCACAAAGCCCTTTTTATACAGCATGCTTTCAAGTTTTTTTAAATTTTAATCCTAAATTTTTAATTTTTTTCTTAAATTTTTTTTGTCAATTCTGATATGGTTTGTACTTTAGCATTCATTTTGTTGAACATGAGAGTAGTCAGATCATAGAGTTTTATGGTTTACCAACCAGCCCAAACATAAAGTCCAAGAGTTCTTGAAAAGCTTCTTCTATTTGCGGATATTTAATAAGAAACCTGTTTGTAGCAGAAGGTTTATCTGGTCTTGTGTAGTTACGGTAGCAGCTAAAATGATATTTTGCTTTGCTTATAATCGAATCCTTGGATGTTATATATGTTATTATAAGCTTGAATTTCGATTATCTCCCGCCATTAAATAAATTTAAAAAAAAAAAAACATGTGTCTTCATTAAAGCGATTTTCCTTATTCCATCATCAGCTCTCAGCTCAGAACAGTTTGCTAGAGTCTCTCTTTTGCAGTTGTTGCACTTTTCAAATTTATCACAGAATATACATATATGAGAAGTTTTGTTTCTTTCGTGCTGTTTTCTTGGCAATGGCTTAGGTAAATTTTTCTCGATTTTATTTTTTGTAGTTTTTTCCTAAGTTTCTTTTCATGATGAAAGCCTGACTGCGTTTCCTATGACTTTTTGGAATTCTTCAATGCCAAGAAAATGTTTATAATCTCACAGTTTAGCTGATTCGAGTAATTTTTTTTCCAAGAAGCTTCATTTTTGATATTAACAATGGGTTTTGTGTCATCAGAGCAGAAAAATGGACACAAGTCATGGATAAATTTAAAAAATAAACAGATTAGTTTAAGATTTAGAAAAAAAAAATTCAGAAGCATAGCTGTGATGGGAGAATCAGTTTATTAATTTTTGTTTCTCATAGAATTAATTTTTTTACACAAACGCCATTAAGTGTAGTTAAAAAGAAAAGGCTGTGTGACCAAAATAAATTTACCTTTAACTTGCCAAAACATAACTTTTTCACAATATTTTTTTTTTTTTTTTAAATGGCTAAAACCTCTATACTTCTATACTCATATTATCAAGTTTTTTCAGTTCTACATGGATAATTTTCGAACATATTTCTATGCTCTCATTAAGCATGCATGCCGAAAGACTGTTAAATGCTAAAGTGTCTAAAATTTTTATTGAAAAATAATATATATTAAATATAAACTAATTAAAAATCATACAGATTCTGAAAATAGAGAGAATAAGCTTACTTTTGGTATTTTGGTATATAATATTTCTGCTTCCCCAAAATCATACTGAAAGTCATTTTTTTGGTCTCTATCTCAATGGACTCATGATTTCTTTATTTTTTAAGAAACTTTATGAGATTCAGGCGAAACAAATACATTGTGTTGAAAATGTTATTTGGAATAAAATTTGTCATTAGGAAATTATGTTGCGATTTATTTTATTTTTTGAAATGTGCTTTCTTCTTTTGTAGCTCAAAAAAATTTTTTATTCTAGAACCAGCTATAGAAGTGGAATATTGCACCTCAAAGCATGGTTTGTTTCCAAGTGAGTACTAACAAATTACTTGGTTTGGTCAAAAATTGCAACAGAGTAAGGCTGAGTTTAAAAATGGCCATTATTTGCAGAGGAAGTTGAGCTGAATAGAGCTTTTAAATAAATTTAAATACCTGATGATAATGTGACGATCGATTAGGGAGCCTAAAAATCCATTATTTAAATATCAGGGTTATAAATTAATAGTTTCTTAACAGATGAAGGGTATGAATTGTCCCATCTAGTTTTAAATTTAATCTTGATGCAATTGTTCATTGTCAGAACTTACAATTCTTTCCATATTTCATCTCTAATTTTAGTGACGGTGTTTGATTTCCAAATAACATAAGTTTATTGAAATCTCAAAAACTGTTCACATTAATTTTTTCTAAGCTTTTAAACAAATCATAGGCCTTCATTAATGCTAACCATTAGTTATTTTTCGGAACTGAACCCAAATATCCAAATATAATTATTATAATTTTAGCTAGTCATTTAAAATTTAAAAATTTAAAATTGACATTTTAAAATTTTACATGAAATCTTTTCATCTTTTTTTTCTTTTTTTTTTAATTCTGGATAAATGGCTAAAGCTTAAACCCATATGGCAGTCCACCTGGTGAAAATTCTTGTTTGGGGATCTGGGTCTAATATATGACCTTGAAACACCAAATATCAGTGTCTTTTTACTTCACAAAAAGTTACATTCCTATTATTCTGAAACTTTGTGTTATATAAACTGGGTATGTGGACCATTCTGAAAATATTATTGGGCCCAGTCCCTAGGACATGTAACATGGTCATTGAATTAAAAACAGCAGTTTTAAAATTTTATTGAAGTAAGTTATTTATTCATTAATTATTATTTCTTTTTTAAATTTTGCAGAGACTTAAAGGGCATCTTTAGCCTCATATGGCCACCTGCTTCTTTTTTCCTCTGCCCAGGTCTCTAAATTTGTCAAACTTTGTCCAAAAATGACATTTGATATTTTTCAAGAATTTTTCTTTTTTGATGAAAACTTGTTTACCTTTTAGGGATTTCAGGAGATTTTAAATTTATGTCATAGCATTGTGTTTCAATTATACTCCCGTTTTGATAATGATTGAAAAGTTTGGAATATTTTTTCTACAATTAAAGATATAAATAAGGCGATAGGTTTTAGATTTACTTTTCTTGTTGTCTTGATAAAAGGTGACTTCAAAGCGTCACATTTCAAGTCACATTCTTGCTGAAATATGAATATATACAATAATTTATGTGCTATAAAAACTGTTCTATGTATTATATTATTTCCTTTATAGCTCCATTACCGAAATTTATGAAAAGTTCTCAACTGAATAAAATAAAATCTAAGTTTCGTTATCTTGGAAAATTTGTTGCAAAAGCTTGTATGGACTCTCGTATGATTGATATACCTATCAGTAGATCATTTTATAAATGGTTATTAAACCAAGAGACTGATATTGATATCTCAGACTTACAATATGTTGACCCCACTCTTTACAAGTCTGTAAATCAGTTGTATAGTGTTTGTCTGGAAAAGAAAAGACTCGAAAATGATAGCTCTTATACAAGTGAATCTTTGAGCTTAGCACTAAGTAGCTTAACACTAGACGGTTTACCCATTGAAGATATAGGGCTTGATTTTATGTTACCAGGAACTAATATTGAGTTAAAAAAGAATGGCAAAGATACAGTTGTTACTATTGATAACTTGGAAGAGTATTTGGATGTAGGTTTATTTTTAGCTGGATTATATGCTGAAATAAAAATCATGAATGTGACCAAAAATAATATA
>JAUZNK010089191.1:0-12609 GCA_035046665.1 Euphysa ruthae | reverse complement strand
AATATAAATATGTTCGCAAATTAACTCAAAATAAAAGAGTTCACGTGACCTACATAAGCCAATCAGCATCAAAATTATTTTAAAATCATTTACCTCAACTACGAGTATACTCGTAGTTGGCACTGAGGTGACACCCGCTTACTACGAGTGTACTCGTAGTTGACACTGAGGTGACGCCCGCTTACTACGAGTATACTCGTAGTTGGCAGTGAACGTGTTAAGTTAATTTTAACTTCTCTTGAAATAATGTAGGATTAGTGATTTTTAGATTTTCTCTCTATTTATCTTTGTCTTAGTAAACCAATTTTTCGATTTTTTTTTTTTTAGGAATAGATCAAAGACTTATTATCCAAAGATCAAAAGAAGAAACTTGATCTAAAAGAAAGACCAGATACAGGAATCTATGTCAAAGTATGTCTAGATTACGTTTTTCCTATAAAATTCTTAATATGATCAGCCACCTCTTTAGCTACCTTTCTACCCTTCCTTCAGTAGGCTCCTTTTAGCTGTTTTTCCTTCAGCTACTTTTCTCTCCTTAATTTTAAAATTTGATAACCTCCTTGGTATTCCGGTTCAAAATTGCTGATCTTGTCTGAATTTGGGCTTTGCTAAAGATTTTAAATGTTTGTTAGAGGCAGAAGTATCCAGAATATTAATTTTTTAAATATTTTTACTTTGCACAAATTTAATACGATAATATGACACTTAGTGTAAAAAACTCCTTTTATTTTCTCTAGAAAAGAAGGAAAAATAGGCTGATTTTGACTTCAGCTGCTTTTTTACAGTTCTGTATGATTATGGAGCTAGGGGCATCATCTAACGAAACTTGACTCCAGAGAATAACATTTAAATGAATTCCTCAAAAGCAGCTACAAATGTTTTTTGATTTAAAAAATTTTTATAATTTGTTCTAAAGAGATTCCTGTAGAAATGTACTGTGTAGGGAACTGGTTTCCAAAACATGTGAAAAACCTTATTTTAGATCTTATTTTGGCTGATATTTGTGTGAATTTGATTTTTTTTTTCAGTAAATTATTGCCATTATCATTTCATACTTAAACCCATAGATAGAAAAGACATTTGAAATTGCACTTTTTTTTGGCTAGAAAAGTTGTCACTTTTTTATTTGGTTTTTTATGATTAGTTTAATTCACCCATGCCCATTCCTTGATCATTTCCATTCCTTGGTCATTTCCATCCCTTAGTCTTTTCGATGACTTTTCTTATCTAAAGAATATGATTCTATCCAACATGACCTTTTGCTAGCCAAACTTGAGGCCTATGGGTTCTCAAAACTTAATTTACTTTTGATGAAGAGTTATCTGAAAGGACGTAAACAGAGAGTAAAAATAAGCTCTACATACATTAAGAGGCTTGAATTAACCTATATATGCACTTGGTCTTTTGTAACTCTCTTGTTGCTAATCCTTCAAAATTCCATGTGATATTTCCTTGGAGGAAAAGCCTGATGACAGATTTATATTTATTTGCGTTAAAAAGATTTTTGCAAAAAACGAGGTTGAACTGTTAGGTGTAAAAACTGTTAACAAACCGTCCTTTTCTAATCATATTGGTATTTGTAAAAAGGCAAATCATTGTGCCATTATTTGTATGAGAAACTTATTGATATTTCAAGCAGGATTGCTAGTTTATGCCCATGTTCTATCACACTTTTCTTATTGTCCTCTGATATGGATGTTGTGTTTCAAAAGGAAAAGCATCTTATAGACAGAATTCATAAGAACAATCTAAAGAAACTTTTCTCTTGCTCTTGAGGAATTGTTAATTATTGACAAACGTTGTAGTGTGCACACAAGACATTTACAGTTGTTCATGACTGAAATTTATAATTCAATCAATCATATGAGTTCTAAACCAATTCAAGATATTTTCATTAACCATATAACCTTAGAAGTACCTTTGTATTAGATCTTCTTCTCGTTCTTTCTATGACTTATGGAACAAATTCATTCCAGTTTAAGGGCAGTTTTATTTGGAACACACTCCCAAATTTGATTAAAAGTTCTCCCTCTGTGCACATTTTTAAACGCCAAATTAAAGTGTAGAAAATTGTTTGTCGTGTAAGTGTTGTTTGTTTGTGTTTCTCGTGTTGGATTATATTAGTATTTACAAATATTTTTTATTTGTTTTAATTAAATAAATTTATTGAATTGGATTGAATTCTCTGAAATTTTCTATGATTACATCATAAAGCAAGAAGTTTAACTTTTTTTTTTTTTTACTTTACTAAACCAGAATATGCTCAACAACTATCATTATTTTGGGGCTAAATACATCATTTTAGAATTGTTTTTGCGTACTTTTTTTAAGGGCAATGAAAGTTTTTTATTTTTGCCGTCTTTATGTCCTGTTTTATTTGATAAATAAAGATTCTTTGATCTAAGCCCTGTGGGCCGGTTAAATTTTCTGTACAAAATCAAGTCTCTGTCATTTATCTTTACTTTTCTGCAGTAAATTAATTTTTACTTTTCCATTTTACCGATTTTTTTTTTTTTTTTTTTTTTGTATTGTTTTATCTCAAAATTAGTTTCTGCTAAAATTTCAGAAGGCAAAAGGTTGTACTTTTATTTCAGCCATTTTTTGAAATTTTATTTGATCTTATGACAATTTATTTTCTGTGATAAATCAAGTTCATTTACTTTCTTCTTTTTTTTTTCAAAGTGTTGAAAACATTTTTTTTTGTTTAATGTTTGTTTATAGGACTTGCAATCTTTTGTTACGAAAAGTGTAAAAGAGATAGAGCATGTCATGAATGTTGGAAATCAAAACAGAGCTACTGGGTATTATGTTTCATTTTTTTTTTTTTTCACTTACCTCTCATTAAGACCTATTTCCTTTTTTTCTTCCTCTATTCAAATTTTTAGTCTAAAGTTTTGTATTTTGTGCTTCCTTTCCTATTTTTATTTCTAGAATTTATATCTCATAAATTTTCTTCTATTTATTTATAACCTGTTAATTTTTCTTTCCTGTATTTCATTTTCCTATTTAAATTTATTATGAAAAATTTTTAATTCTTGTATTTTTTTACTTTATTTATATTATAATAAGTGAGTTTCTCTGTAAAATCTGATACAATCTATATTTAGTCTAAATTATTATTTAATATTATTAATATTAATATTATTAATTATTGATTATAAATTTTAAAGCTAATTTATTAATTTATTTATTTATTTTTAGAAGAATTTTGGGCCAGTAATCTCAATTTTCAATAAGTTGAGGTTATTCTAAGATTTGGATTTAGGGTTATAATAGATTTGGAAAATTTCTTAGGCTTTTCTAGTCATTTTTCTGAGATTTAGGTTTTGATACAAAATTTAAGATAAATTGAATGAAACAGAAAGTAAGTAGACTGTTGTCAGGACTGAGATGTTCTGAATTCTTGAGGATATACATCAACTATTTAATAGAGAACGGGTCAAAGTCAAAGACCAATTCTGATTTCTTCAGATATAGTTTGGCTAAAGGTTTTAGAAGGTTCAATTGATATTTCAACTTTAAAGGTAATTTTTAAAAAACTTTTAAAGAAAGTTACTCTTTCTTCATTTTACATCATATCCCTTTTATCAGTGAAATTTCTCCAAAATCCCCCTTGGAGATGCTTGTCATGTTCAAATTGTGTATAATATCTCTTTTACCAGTGACATTTCCAAGGATCCTCCATGCAGCTGCTTTTCACGTTTTTTTTCTTTTTTATTATACGAATGTGTTTAGACAAGTTAGTTATATTTCTTGATCAATTTAAAAAAAAGATAAAATTAGTTTAAAAACTTCCTCTTCAGAAGTGTCAAAAATATGATAGAAAAGGATACGATTCTAACTTATTTGTCTACAGCATAGGACTGCATAACTCACAGGTTTTATCGCAACAGTCTGAGGCTTATAAAAACTACCTCTCTTCCAAGAAACAAGCAGTAAAACTGAACTCAATGTTCAGTGAGTTGTTAGAAATAACACTAGTTCCTCAAGGCTACATTAAAGTTCCTCAAGGCTACATTAATGATATTGGTAGACTTCAAAACTGGTTCCATAATAGTTTCATGGTTGGTAACGTATAAGATCAAAATTATGTTTTTAGGTGCTAAAGATTCATGCAATATTAAATTTAACATTTTTTGTGTTAAAACTTTTGCATTGAAACAAGTTATATTGTTAGGAGTCACGATAGATTTTATGTTTAATTTGATTCTAGGATTTTTTGTGCTCAATGAGGGTTTAATGAGGGATGAGGCTTTCCGTAAAAAATAAGTCAAGTGTAAAGTGTACTTTAACTGAATAGTAAAAGTGTAATTGTAAAGTTAAAAAAGAAAAGAAAAGTTATCCTTATCTAATTTTAGGTTGAATCTTCGTCTCATAACAGTTATAACTGCTTCTAAATGTTGAAAGAATTAAAACTAAGTGTCGTATATTTTCTCTAGATGATCATTAGTTTTATTTTTCTGTGAGTTTTTAATAAAAATTTTGTAATTCAAAGAATAGCAAATAAGAACTAAAACAGCTAAAAGAAACCATTTCAAAAGTATTTTTTCAACTGAGAAACTATCTAAATATGATTATTTTCAATTTTCTGGTTTGTTTTATTTCTTTTAAAACTGAATAAAAAATTACAAAAATATTAAAGATGTTATTTTGGCTAATCCGATATTCGGGATATTCAGAATAATTGGGTGTTTTAAAAATATTGTTGGACCCAGTCCTAAGCTTAAAAATAAAACGCAAATATAATTATGTCTAGATTATATTCATGCGTTAAAACTCAAAACTACTAACTAAAACTACTGAAATTAAACTCGCTTTTAACATTTTGTTTTCAACCAAAACAAGCTGATTTTAGATTTACACAGAGACAAAACCATGGCAAAGTATGCAAATGCATTAACCAGGTTTTTGTGTAAACTATTCTGAAGTTTTTGTGGGGATAAATGGTTTTCCTATGAGAATTTCACATCCTAATAGAATATTTTGTTTGTGAAGCCTTATTAACTGAAAAACTGTGCTCACTTTATTGAACTAGGTTTTGGTCTGTATTCTCTCTGATATGTCACTGGTTTTATTATGTCAATTTATGCTGAAATTATTTGTATGGAGTGCTAGTGCCAGATTTTGAGTTGAAAAAATTAATTTGCTATTTGTTTTTTCAGCGCTACAAAAATGAACGAACACTCATCCCGCTCACACGCCATCTTTGTTGTGTACATTGAATGCAGTGAGGTAACATATTTTTTTTTTCGTTTTCATTGAAATATTTCAGCATAAAGTCAAGATATTGTCATGATGTACAGTCGTAAGTTTCAACATTTCATATCAAAGAAAGGAAAATTAATAAGGGAAAATTAAATGTGCATTTCAACTTAAGACTCCAAAATATAAAAATAACTTTTTATGACCTAAACAATATTTGGCATGGCTGTCATTCCGAAATATTTTTCAGGCAAGCCAGGCATGTCCAGAATCAGCATTGATTTATTTCGTTGTGTTTTGATTTAGTTAACGTTTAGTGTTAGAAGTTATCATTTCTGAAAATTTTAGATTTTTGGTAATCTTAAACTAATGGAAATGACCGGTGTAAATATCTAATTATATCATTGTCAAATTAAAAGTTCTTAAAATGTTTTTTTAATCACTCCATAGATCTATTATTTACTCCATCAGATCTATTATTACTCCATAGATCTATTTTAAATGACAGGTGTAAAAATCTGATTATATAATTGTCAAATTAAAAGTTCTTATCATTTTTTTTTAATCACTCTGTAGACCTATTATTTATTAGATGCTTGTTTTTTCAGGACCGCTTTTCGATTTTTTTGACTAGCTTCTTTATCCTATCTGATCGATTGTTAAAATCAGTAATGTTGCCATACTAACCAATTTTACCAACTTAATATCTTTTCAGGTTGGACCAGATGGTGAAGCACATATTCGTGTTGGCAAGCTCAACATGGTAGATTTGGCTGGCAGTGAAAGACAAGGGAAGACTGGAGCAGAGGTCTGATATTTTTAATTCGATTTCAGAGTAATGAGAAAAATCATGAAGCAGGTACATGTTAGTTATGATAACAATTTCATAGTAATCAATCGGTTAAAAGGTTGTGATAAGCTGGTGTTTGGATATATTAAAAGTACAATCGTAAAAGTACAACAAATACAACCTTAAACCTTGTTTTAAAATAGTTGCTCTTTATTTTTTTCTTTTGATTTTGATTGGCTAGTATAAAAAATGAATAAAATTCTAAAATGTAGACAATGCAAAGTTTTAAAAAGGCTTTTGTTTTTGGTAAATTCTTTTTTTACGTGAATTTCAAGTTCCTTAAAGTGTGAGTTTTCTTGTCGTTAGTGTCTTGCACATTTTAAAGATTGCAAATGCATTTAATTTTAATATAATTTAAAATTTATTTTTGTTTTATTTTTTATTTTTAGGGAGACAGACTGAAAGAAGCTACAAAGATCAACCTATCACTGTCAGCTCTGGGAAATGTTATTTCTGCGCTGGTAACTAATATTAATATTGGTTAACAAACTGTACAATAGAATTCAAATTTGAAAATTTGATGTCCAAATTTTTGTTGAGTTTTCCAATCTACAAAAGCTAGAGATTTTTCAAGCTGAATACCACATGTTTGCCGCATGTTTTGACCAGTCTCCTAGTGATTTGCATATCTTTGTAAATTTTAGATAACTAAAGATATATTTATATTGTTAAAGAAAACACCTGAGAATGAAATTCAATTTATTTTTTGATTTAAAAGATTTTTATTGCGATGAAAACATTGCGAATTGAAACAATGGGAATTGAGTAAGGGCTTCTTTATCGTTAAGATTTCCCCTGGTGTCTTTTAATCATAAAAAAGTTTTTTCTAGTTTGCAAGGTAACTTTGCATTTGAATATATTTTAGGTTGATGGTAAAAGTTCTCATATACCTTACAGGGATTCCAAACTTACACGCTTGCTTCAAGGTTTGTGGTTTTAATTGTTTTAAAGTGTATGTGATGTGTATGTTAGTTGTCATAAACTCTTGTTAGAAGAATAATGTATGGAAACATTTATATGACTCTTTCTTATTGTTTCATCTTACACCTGGATTACATTGTCCCTAGTTACACAAGTAATCAAATTTTAATAAAAGATTAAAAATTTTAAATGTTTATAAATCATGATTATTATTATTATTATTATTATTATTATTATTATATTTAAATTGTAATTGAAGATGATTCAAAACCTTACCAAATAATGAATATTTTTGAGAATATTACACACAAAAAGTTTAGACAGAAATTTGTAATTTTCATTTTATAGAAATAAGTGTGAATCTAAATTTTTGTTTAATTCACACATAAATTTTGAGTAGAAAAACCATACGTTGCAAGTTGTTGTTGGTTAGGCGTTTCTAAGAAAATTATTGATGTGACCAACTCTTATTTTTTTCTTCTAGATTCTTTGGGTGGCAATGCAAGGACTGTTATGGTGGCTAACATGGTTTGAAATTTTTCTTAAAGTCCATTGTATATATTTTGGTATTTCGAACTTCAAATATATTAAATAGGCTAAGTATATGATAATCTTCCATCAACTATGGAAAATGCCAATTTAGTGGACAGTCCATTTGTATAGGTGATCATCGTTGGATTTGTGTGACAAATATCCTTGTGCGAGCCCCTACGATAAATTAATCTGGTTTCTATATTACTGTAAGTATTTGGAAGGACAGTTGTAAATAATCCCATCACTTCATCAAAAGATCAGGTCTTTGTTTTACAGTAAATGCTGTCTTTCCTTGAAGCGATTGCAGCAAAAAGCAAAAGTCATGATTAACAGCAGTGATGTCAAGAACTGGAGAGTAGACTTGTGGAGTTTGCAGAAATAGACTAGGTGTCATCAGGATTTGTTGCCAAAATTGTAAATGTTGTAGGAAAGTTGACATTCAGTTTATATGTATCAAGGTCAGCTGCAATGCATTATTTCCAGCTTCAGTGATTCATGGCAGTGGTTCTTTAAAGAAAATTGATAACTTCTATTACTTACGTGATTTGTTGTGTTGTTAAGGGAGGATCAAAGGGGGTGTTATTTTTAGGATAAGTTTTGTCTGGAGAAAAATAATTTATTCCTTTTCTAACTATTTGAGTTTTATTGAGTCTGGTTAGATGGAGGCTGTATAAATCTTTTGTCAGAAATGTTATGTATGGAAGTGACACATGAGCAATGAAGTTGGAAGATCTTAATTGATTAGAAAGGAATAACTTTAGATTGAATGTTGGATGTATACCAGCCTGAAAGATTAAAAAATTTCAGATGTGCTAAGAAACAAGCATCAAAGATGCTATTCAAATCAGAATGTTGAGTTAGATGGGCCACTTGGAACAAATAAAGAATGATAATTAGGTAAGAAAGTTTAGGGACATGATAGTTTGCAGAAATAGACCCAGAAAGTCATGGCAGGTGATAATAAGGGCATATTTGTTGACTATGAAAGTGAGTTTAGATTAGTTAAGAAGACCATCATTTAATACCTAGTCCATGCTATCATGGAAATTGAACACGGTTATGGAAATAAAAATGGTTATGATGAAGAAGTGGGATGAACTTTATGCTGTCTTCTGAAATATAAAGATTTTTGATTTTCTAGGATTGCTTATGTCTGCTAGTGGTGAATGAGCAATGTAAATGTAACTTTATTTATTTGTTTAAACCTAAATTCCTTTATTAAGCTGCAAATTAAAAGCTGAATCTATTACCCGCTTTTCGTTACCTTGTCTGTTCCACAAAATTATGAAGTTCACAAATTATTTCATGGCAAAAGATGCAATCATGTCATAGAATGGGAATATCTAATATATATATATTTTTTTTTTTTTTTTTTTGATTTTTAAATATCTGTCGCTAAATACCTGTCACTAGATTTTAAGATCTTCAAAATCATGCAAATATCAAGCTTTATTTTAACCTAGGGATGCCTGATGAACAACTAAATTGGTGATAACAAATATGACTATTTTAATCAATGATATTCAGTTGGAATATCTTGTGTACTTTTTTTTCTGATGTAGGTTTAACCTACATTTCACCTACTTTCAGATATATTTTATGAGCAGCAACAGTCATTATTACTAAAAGGGGAACTGTATCATTACTGCCAAATTATTCTTTGGGAATCAAAAATAAGTAAAATACTAAACTAATAATGTGTGTGGCAAATAATTTCTAATTCTGAAATTTCATTGGGTTCTTTACAAAGGTTCTTGGTCCAAGGGTTCTTGCTAAAGATTAATTTGTATTTTTCTTGCTTAGGGTCCTGCTAGTTACAACTATGAGGAAACAATAACAACACTCAGGTAAATTAATTGAATTACTTTAAAAAATGGTAAATTTTGGTGTATGCCTGGACCGTTAATAATGAAATAATTATTCACAGTTTTTATAAAGGATTTGTTAATTGAAATTAATTAGTTAAAATTGTACTGACAAAAGATAAAATAAACTGCTGAAATATGGTAGATTAATCATTCAAATTACGCCATGTTTTATTAAATTTTAATTTTCTTAGATACGCAAATCGTGCAAAAAACATCAAGAATAAGCCAAAGGTTAACGAAGATCCTAAAGATGCATTATTGCGAGAATTTCAAGAGGAGATTACAAGGTATGTCAATCTATTTATGGGGTGACCGTATATTATTTCATGCCTAAAACGCTGGAAATTTAAAGGTATTTAAATTAAATTGTGGTTAAAGATAATTGGGAGAAAATCACATTTTCAGCTAGAAACTAAATTATCATAAATAATTCACTTTGGCTTGAGTTTTTAGAAACTTTAACTGTGAAAATTAAAATGAAAGAATTCCCTGTTCATCGAAGCTGCTAAATACAGGTTTATTTTTATTATTTTATCATGTTTTTAAAAAACAGATATATACAAAAAGCTTGTTTATTCTGTCGGGCAAACTTGTTGCGGTCTCAACGAATGAACTATTCCCTATTCTTTGTTGTTATCAATCAGTAAAATTTAAAAACAAATTAGTGGTCATGTTCATTTTTTTGAAACATTGTTGTTTTTCTCATCAGGATTAAAAAAAAATTAAATCTTGAAATAATTATGTATTTGTTGTGTTGCAGATTACGATTACAGTTGGAGAGAAAAGGTGGAAGTGCTGCTAGTGGTCGAGTTCGTAAGAAAAAAAAGAAAGTGAGGGCCGATGGAACAGGTGCTATATTTCGTTGAATAATTTGTTTTATCACTTGTTAATCTTAAAAAAACAAACCTATCTATAAAACAATTTTTTAGCACGTTTTAATAAATATAAATTTCATTTTTGTTTTCGTACAAATTACTGCAAATGAATTGATGTTTTTTTAACCAAAGTAATTAGTCAAATGCTTGTTCTAAGTCTTTAAGACTTTAAAAAATTTGCAAGGTAAGTTTTGTTGTTGCTATGGTAATGGAAGTATATTTTTTTCAACTTAACGCTTTTGCATTTTCCACATAATTTGCTAGTTATTATTAATTTGTGTAGATTGTATTATTTTCAGTTGACGAAGATGGTGATGGTATTGAAGATGAAGTTTCCAATGAAGATCTTTTGAAAAATGAGCAGGCAAGTTTGGAAAATGAAAAACAGCTTCTTTTGCAAAATGAGACCATGGTAGATGAGGTATGTCACATGACTAATAAAACTTAATAATCTTTGTTACTTATGCAAAGTTTAATGACTCTTCTTACAATCCAAATTACTACCTATCAAAAGCCCTTTTTTTGATTTGTTTTCTTAATTAACTAATTAAAATAATTAACTAATTAAATAACCTTTGAAATTTTTTTCAAATCACTTTCTTTAGACTTAGATAACATATCCATAACAATTCATTTGTAGCTTAAAGTTAACCTTTATTTTCTTCGAGAAGCTGCGTAATATTTTTACGGTTCGAAGAGCTGCGTAATATTTTTACGGTTCGAAAAGCTGCGTAATATTTTTATGGTTCGAAGAACTGTGCGATATTTTTACGGTTCGAAGAGCTGCACGATATTTTTACGGTTCGATATTTTTATGGTTCGAAAATTATTTTTTTCAAATCTTTTTCAGAGATTATTTTTTTATATATAAATAAATAATAACTATAATATTAATAAATAAATAAAACACGCCATGCTCTTCCTATTGATAACAGAACTTCATTTACTTCATTCTTATCAAGAAATCACCAAAGTGTGACGTGTTAAATTTTATCATAAACAAACCATAAAATTTATGTTAGTAAAATTTTCTTTGTCATTGTTCCAACTAAAATTACTTGATTATTTATTGATCCACAAATATATAATATCGACTAACTTTATTCATAGCTTCTTTTATAGAATTGCTATGCATTTCTTTGAAGGTTATATACGTTATTTCGCATAAATACATCAAATATCAATTTCTTTAAATAGTGTTCTTAATCTGAAGATTTTTTAAACTCGTGGTTTAACTAAGGTCATAACCTTGGATACTTATTTTTACAGAAAGTTTGCTTGTTACAATTATGACGCTAATATAATTAATATAAATAGAGGGGAGCGGCATATTTACAGATGAAATATAATTTATAATATAATATATAATATTTATAATATAATTTATTCTAGGGTTTTTACTTAAAAAAAAAAAACTGATTTGATTTTGATTGTTTTGATTGCTTGTGTGGCTTTTAACTGGCATGCTTCTGAATAATTATTTGAAGAAAGTATAATACAGTTTTTAAAAATAACTCATTATGACAATTATATGTATTTTAAACAAACAGGCAAGCTTTGATAGAGGCAGTATTTTTTGTAAGTAATAGTTTTAGCTTTTTCATATTGTTGCATTATATATATTGATGCATCGACCACCTTCCAAAAAAATTCTTTTGTTTAAAATCCAGTCCACTCTGAAAAATTATTGAATTAGTTTTGTTTGATTATCAATTCATTATTTATTGCCTGGTTGTATTCATATTCCAAACCCCCAGTATAAACGGAATATACAATTCATCAATTTTATTTATTACAGACATCCTAGTAGCATTAGTGCATTGATTCATTAACTGCTATGCGTTTTTGTGGTGTTTTTCATTTGTTGTCATATATAATGTTATAGGAGAAGCAAAAGATGATATCACAGATTGACAAACGAGCAAGCCAGGTTAAAAAAGAAAGACAAAAAGCACAGGCTGTTTCAGCAAAAATCAAGGTAATAAAGCCCTTAACGTAACTCCAAGTAACGCAAGTAATGTAATTAAAGTAATTCACAAAGAACAGCGGGAGAATCTCTTGTTTACCTCATGTACAATCCTTTCCTATTGTTTATTCCTTTATTTTAAAATTGTTTTCTTTGCAATTTGATTTGCGATTCTTTATTCTTTATTCAGTACTTTTTGAAATGTTATGTTTTCTCATGAGTCATATTTTTACAAATTTATGCTTAGAATTTGAAAAACTTTGAAAAGTTGAAAACCAATAATTTGAAGTGTTCGAGGTTTTGGAGGTTTTGACTGATTATGAATTATTATGAGGTATGAAACCTCTTTGGACGTTTTGGAGAGACTTTTATTTTCTTAAGTATGGTATATAT
>JAUZNK010089180.1:0-12610 GCA_035046665.1 Euphysa ruthae | reverse complement strand
AATGTTGTGTGGATATTACGTATATAAGTATGAATGTTATGCATATAAACATGAATGTTGCGTGAATGTTACGTATATAAGTATGAATGTTATGCATATAAACATGAATGTTGCGTACGTATATAAGTATGAATGTTATGCATATAAACATGAATGTTGTGTGAATGTTACATATATAAGTATGAATGTTATGTATATATGTACGATTTTTATAAGTATGAATTTTATGTCAAACTCAAGGCATAATCAAGATAAAAAAAAATTCATTAAAATTTAGTGAAATTGATTACAGAATTTATAAAATAAAATGAAAAATAAGAAAAAAAAAAATTTCGTCTAAAAAATAATAATGCTTAATGTTGAAAAAATTTCATGGTGGGTTTTAAATGTCCAATGATTTAAAAAAAAAATGAGTAACTTTATTATTTTCAAAAAACACTTTAATTTTGGATTTATCAGCAATATATATAGTTATATATATATAGTTATTAATATATATAGTTATTAAATATACTCCAAAAAACATTTTCTTAAAAAATACACTAAAATTCATATTTGAAGACACTTAACATGTGAAATTTTTAAAGTATGGTGTGACACAGAGTCCGACATCACATTTTATGCACATAAACAGTGACTGTAGCTGTTTTCCATGGCGGGCACAGACAACACATTTTCTTGATGGATTTTTTTTTGAATCAGATCCTCCTGGTACATAGCTCAGAAAGCGGCAATCGCATTGAGTTGTCCGCCCCTAAACTAGCATGACTTAATTTTTTCGAATAATACACCCATATTTTAATATGGGTGTATTATTAATATAAACATATTTTTACTCAGGGTTCAGTGCGTTTGTCAGCTCTGACCCAGTATACAAAACAGATTTCCAAACATATCCACTTCTAGACTCACACAAAGCGTAAGTCTTAATGCCAAATCTAGCTCTTTTATTATGTATGCATTGCTTCCACGTGAGGCAACCTTTCCGAAGCATAAGCGATTCGTCATTGAAATATTCTGATCAGGAGTGTAATTAATACTCTATGCACTTTTCATTTTGATAGTCCCATACAGGTTATATCTTACTAGCTAGTGGGTACGATTTTGTCAAGGTAGTATTATCAACAAAATGTATAAACTTATCAATAAGCTTGAATCGGTTGTACGATAAAACCTGTTTTATACCAGGTGTTTCAAAAAGAGGATTCACATTATGATATAATTCATATATTGGCTTCCAAATAATTCCTTGGTAAAATATGAAAGCAATATATCTCCTCATAACATTTAAACCAATTGGCGACCATTTTTTCAGTCTTGAATGTGGTTTAAGTTTTTTTTTTCTCAGCTATAACTCGCTCAGCAAATAAATTAGTTTGATCAGCTATGTATGTACAAAGTTCATTAGTAAAAAAGAGTTCAAAAAAAGAAAGTGGATCTTCACAAGTCACTGTTGAATTACAGCCAGATATTCCAAAGAAAGACAAGCTTGTTTTATTGACTGGGATCAGCACTCGATTCTGAGATAAATGTTTTAGCACTTTCTGCATCTGTATCTTCTATATCTGTATCACAAGAGTCTGACTGAATTAATTCTTCTTCTGTTTTAAAATTTTCACCATCTGAGACATCATACACAATTCCTTTACTTTCAAAGCCATCCTCAGCTTGTTCAGATAACTCACCATCATTATACATAAATTCTTGCAATTCTTGCACAATATATACTCTCTTTTTACTAATCTTTGCTACTGAACCTGAACACGAGGTGCCAGTAAAATTGGTCAGTTTTTTTTTTAGGGTGTAAAGAGCTGCTCATTATATGAATGATATAACAAAAAATAGCTAAAGGGCGTGAAAATCCAAAATTTAAAAGATTTATGTCATGAGAAAACTGAACCTCGAGGATGCAGATGTAGTATTACGTCAGAAACACAGCAAAGCAAACTGCACTATATATGGACGTAATATTACGCCAGGGACATTTTTAGCCCATAAATCGCTTGACGTAATATTACGTCAGGGACTGTAAAAGGGTTAAAAACATTTTTCTTTACTTTTCTTTTTATAAATACTAAATACTCAAATATATATATAAATATATATAATATATACATATATTATATATAAAAATAATATAAATAGTTATAAATAATAATATAAATATAAAAAAAATATTAATAAATCAAACTTTTTTTATAGGTAAAATACAGGCATTAATTTGGAATATCTATGTTATAAAGCACAAGAAATCTTCAATATGATGAGACAGAATAAATAAAGACAAGATGGAATATAAAACAAAAAGAATGAGCTGGAACAAATAGGAACTCATCTTTGATATTTTTGCTGAAAAGTTTCTGGTATTTTCTTCCCATTGAAAAAGATATCACCTGCCAGCTGTGATACTATTTTAATTTAACATTAAATATTGCTACCAAGGATCCAATGCTAGAATTAATTTTTTAAAAAACAAAAAAATAAACTCTCAAGGTATTATGACTAAACACACATACCAATGAATTGACTTGAAATAATTGAATGCGAGAGTTCAACCTTTCTATTAGTTAGAAAATCTTTAACTTAAACAAAAAATGTGACAAAGATAATAAGCAAATGCTCTAATGAAAATATTTTATTTAATTTCAATTTTTTCTGGAGCCGTAAAAAAGCAGCCAGTTATTGAAGCATCTATCAATACAAACAATATGTGTAACTTACTTTATCTGATCAGAAGTTGGTGGAGAGGTCAGTTCTCGAATATTTCTAGAACTTTTTTCAAAATTATCAATATCTGCATACACATCCTGAAAGCAAATAAGAAACATGAAAATTTTTGAATCATTAAAATTAATGAAAACTTTCTTTAATAAAAAAAACTGAGAAAAATTTTCATTTTTATAAAATATCTTTTCTTATATGAAAAGTATCAAAAAAACAAAGACTTTCTTATTAGACCTTGTTAAGTTGTCTCAAATTTAACACTAGCCCTTTTAAGTTGATGGTAATTGGGCAAAAATCAAATTAAAACAATTACCAAATATGGCTGCTTTGTGCAAAGTTTTAATTATTAAAGTTTGGATGAATAATATTAGAAAGAATCTGTTAAATTTTAATAAGATTTATTCAAACTGGCAGCAATCATCCTTTACCAACACACAACTTATTTGAATACCTTTTACTTCTAACAACCTAAATGAATCAAGTAAAAATAAGATAAAACGTTTTATTTCTTTTTTTGATATATGACACTTTTTTGGCCATTATTTTTATCACCTATTATTCCTTTAATGACCAATTAAATGACTAAATGAATAATTAATAACCTTGATTTCTTTTAGTTTTGCGACTTCTTTACTTCGCGTCATAACTTTCTAAAAAATAAACAAAAACTTGTTCAGTCAGTCAGTGTTTTTCATAAGAATATTGTTTATATCACAATGATAAGTTTTTAATCATACTTAGTAAGTGCCCAATTTAAGATCAAATTCCGTAAAATTAAAGACTTGGCAATTACTTTGCCAATCTACAATTTCGGGCCAAGACTCCAGGATGATTTAGTTTTTTTTAAATTAGATTTGTATCATAAATCAAGTTTTGTTATAAATTCTGAATTATTAATTATTTTGGAAATTTTAAGTAAACAAAACGCTAAGCAGTAAAGTCATCCCCTAAAAACGAAAATACGAAAGAATAAATCTTAGGGTACTGGTGTATAAGGATAAAAAGAAGAACCTTGAAAAATAAAAAGCAAAAAGCCAAGTAGGTAGTTAGACTTATTTTGGGAAAGAATCTTTTAATGTGCTAAATTTCATTATTGCACCAAAGTTTTAATATGTGCTTCTTAATTGCCCCGTTAATATAAATAAAATGACACTTTAAAAGCATTGGTCTTAAAATAGATGTCCAATCAAATTAGGTAAAAACAAACCCTATCGCTCAGAGTGGCATAGCTTACAGTTAAAGTCTGTTATCGTTTTTATGACAACTGAAACATACCGTATAACCTATTGTAACACATACAACATTAAAAAAAGCAGAATAAAGATCAAAGTTTTTATCTTCGACTTACTTCATATCGTCCACATAATTTATGCCTAACAGCTTTATTATCAATGCTATGCCATTTTTCTATATTCTCATTTCTAGGTAGTATAAAAATTTAATAATCAAAGAGTTAAGCACAGGAAAAACTATGTGAAAAACCATTAAAAACTAAACTATGCCAATGAGAAAAAAACATTATTTCTGTCATTTGCAGAAAAAGGTATACCTTGAAAAAATATTAAAGTATTTTTAAATCAAAAAAGCCACAGCTCACTGCAACTGCATTTCATTAATGCTAACTCAAATGGGTATATTTTTAATGACAACATGGACATCTGTTAGAAACATGACCTCATAGACTAGTAGTATATATCTTAATGAAAGCTATAAAAAAAAAAAAAAGATTAAAAAAAAACCTTTTGTTTGATTGGACTAGCAGAATTTTTAGCAGTAGCTTGTTTAATCTGTGTCATTACTTGTTCCTGCTTCCCACGTAATTGACGTGACTAAGGAAGTATATTTACATGACATAAGTCAAAATCAATCAGTCAACCAATCAAACTGGAGAAAATTAAATAAGTTGAGTTCAAAGCTATCACTGGTAAATTTTCAAATTAAAAAAAGAAATCTTTTAAAAAAATACCAGAACCAGCTAGTTGTTATTCTTTTTCTTTATGGTAGGGAAAAGGAGCTATTGAAACATACCTGGAGAAGCCTTTAAGAATACAGAAAACACACATAAACTCTTACAGTTTTATTTCTAGCTTTTACTTATACTATTTTGTACGCTCATGTAGTTATTTGAAAATGAAATCAAAAAAACTTGAACCTTTTTTTAACTTTGCCACAGCATTTATCTTGAATGCCACAGAATGACATTCTAAGAATGAAAACGTCAAAAATTCTATATTTTTTATTTTATTCGCTAAGTTTTATTCTTAAAGAAAATAAGCCACATTTCTGTGCAGTATTTATTCATTTAAACATATTTCAGGTAAACATTACTTTTAAAATTATTTTTGTAAACTTCTCTAAGATATCTTTTTAAAAATCTGTGATTTCAAGAACTTTCATGAAGAAATTTAAATTATAATTTTATGAAACACAACTTTTAGAGTTAAAAATTAAAAATCAACGCTAAGGGTTATCGTGAATCTTGAAATTAACTTGGCCTCAAATATCTTTTTTTTTCATCCAACACCAAAATTAAATTGGCTTGAAATTTTTTTAACTTGTAAATTTGGTTTCTCTGTAAAATATTTTTATTTCGGCAAGCCAAAATTTTTCATTAAACACAACTACATAAATAAATAATAATTAACTAATAATAAATAAATAATTAATAATAAATAAATAATTTCCAGTAAGTCAAATGTTAACTGTTTATTCCCAAACGCCATCTTTCATTTAATTAAGAGTAGTTCAGAAAAAGTAAAATGTGTGATAGACGGGTAAATGAGCAGACATGGAATGAACGTGTGAAAGATGGGTAAATGGGCAGATAAAAATATGGAAGTGAACGTGGGCTTTTACAGCCCAAAAGTCAAATAGTAGAAAGATAGACAGATAAATAGCAAGAAAAACACTTTAAGCATTGAAAAAAAAAATTTGAAATAGAAGAAAACCAAGTATCACAGGTAAATAATAACTCACCCTTTCTAAACCCTGCTTACGATTATTCTGTTGGGAAATTTTTATCCTTTCTTCCTCTTCTATCCTAAAAAATAAAATCAGTTTGGTAAATAATACCAAAGTTTAAACTTTTGACAAGTAAAAGTTTTCAAACTTACAGCAAGTGCAAGGTTTCAATTTTTGACACGCACGTTAAAGTTAAAGTTAAACATTAAAAGTTTCTACGGAGAAAGTCATTGGGATTTCATTCCCCATTCTAAAGTATTTTCCTTATTTAATATTTTCTTACTAATTTTAATAATCGGTATATATGTATATGCGTATGTGATTTTGTATAGGTTGTATAAAAATTCTGCAAAACAATTTCCAAAACATCTTTTTATAATACTTAAAAAAAAAATTTTTAAAGCCTATGTTTTAAAAATCTGGTATTCAACAACAAAAAATTTTTCAAAAAATAATTCGTTTAAAACTGATCATCTAAAATTTAAAATTTTGATTAATTGATAAAAATTTCAGACAAAATTATTTACTAGTCAATAACAACGGAAATATAACATTTGATTTAAAAGCAAAAATGTATTATTAAACAAGATTGTGACACTGATGTCATAATATTGAACAAATTTAAATTGATTTCCAATAACATACCTTGCTCTACTTGCCACCTTCTCTCGCTCTTTTTGTTTATCCTTATACTTTTGTGTGAGCTTACTAATGTCCAAATCAACTTGCCGTGGTACTAATGTCTTCAAGTGCTAAAATTACAACTTTCAAATTTTAAGCATGTTCCCCTTCATCTCACACATTCATCAGCTATCCTAACTTTTCTTGCGGCAGTCACCAGAAATAATTCCCAGTCCCAAAACATTCCGATCAGGTTTTTTCACAAAAAATTTAAGTTAAAATATGATTCTATTTTGACTTTAATTGATTACTTGCACAAATTTTAAATATTTTTAAGATATTGTCTCCCAGGGTATCTAACTATTCAAATCCAAGGATTTTATCTGCCTGTCTATGCATCCCTTAAGAGATAGCGAAATTTTTTAGTTATACCTCCCTTCATAGACCAAGTATAAAAAATCAGGAAATGGTTTGACATAGCCCTTTAAACCAAACAAAAGTATGGAATTTCAACCATTAATAAAACATATGCTAAATTTTGTAACGATATTATTTTACAATTTATTTTAACATTTATTTATATATTGATATTTGATATTTATATATTAATATTTAAACATACCAAAATCATTAAAAACTGTAAAAACAAATAAATAAATAAATAAATAAATAAGTAAATTATAATAAATTGTTATTTTGTTTATGGAAATTAAACTTGAACAAAATATTCCAGAAGTGGCAAGAAACAAGAGCTTAATAGTAAGGAAATATGTTGCACACTCTAACCAACTCTTTTAAGATTAAATAAATAAACTCAATGGTATTAGAACTAAGAGGTCCTGGTCATGCATATTCAACCAAAGTAAAACAAAAATCTGGTAAATCTGAGTCTATCTTTATATTTAGGGAACTCTAACTCTACCCTTAACCACTTTTTCAATTTAGTTTCGTCTTAGAAGGTTAAAATAAGACAATAACTTGCTATTAGCCCAACTATTTCTAACATTCCAAAACTCCGTTCCTGAGTTGACCTATATTAATAATTAACCTATTTTTAACAATGTTTTCATTCAAAATTCTCGGTTTATTAGAAATAAATTTAAAAAAAAAAATAACTCAAGAAAACTCCAGACCTCTTATTATAGCCCTGGCTTCAAAACAAGAAAATTTAAACAATATTCTCAATCATTCAACGTTTGCCTTGTCAAAAATTTTTCTTAAACATTTATTATAAATACAAGTATTTATTGGTATTAAATATGAAGTTCTTACCTAACAAAGATACCTCTAATGACTATAAGTGTCCCATAACTGAAGGCAAATTTAAAAAGCTCAATCAAACAACAGACACGGTTAATTAATATTGGCTAGTAGAGCGAAAGAAACAGAAATCAAAAATCTTCTTTCTAATCTCTTTTTAGCTTTTCAAAGCTATTCATTATACCAACTTTCTTTTCATTAAAGATATCTTACTTCAAAAAATCTAATCTAAATCACAGGTAATTATTAGTTAGTGCTGGAAGATTTGATTTTGAAATATACTTGAGATATTTCGGCACCCCACCAAATAAAATCAGGGAATTGTTTTTTCTACAATTATATTTACAATTATATTTACAATTATATTTATACATTTATTCAAGAAAATTTTGTCAAAAAGCAAAAAATATAATTTATTATAATTTCTAGTTTTTGTTGGATCAAGTTTGACAAATTGATGTACCTGATGGTGAAATTTTAAGTTTCTGTTTTTCTGAAATATAAATTTTGACATATATTTTGAGATAAATCTAGAAATTTCATTTTCAGATAAATTTGACCAGCTTAGACGCCCGGGGCCTAAGAACAAAGATTTTCAAAAAATTGAAATGTAACTGAAAAGATATTTCTATAATCTTTTAACTTTTTAATTTTGAGAAAGGTTTACCCGTATACTGACATATAATGTCAGGTAAAACTATTGAATGAAATAGAAAAATAAAGAAAATTAGACAAGTATATATTGCTAAAATTCAAGGGGGCTTAATCAAATTTGTCAAAAAATATGTTTCAAAAATAATTTTTTTGCAGAGACTAGAGATAAATTTAGAGAATGGAAAATGATATTTCTTCGCTAAACAACTTCTCTCCTCATTCATTCATTTATTCATTCTGTGGACTGCAAATTAAACATTTTTCAACAGAAAATAGTTGTTATGGTAACGCGGCGTTACTTATCTAAAACATACTTGAGCATATGCAACACATACAAGGCAAAGCTCACTTCCTAGCATAAAATTGATTAAAACAAAACTACCAAAAAAGTTAAAGAAATTAAAATTTGTGAATTTAGTGGGGTTGGACTAAAATTTACCAAGGTCAGTGGAGTTTATCTGAGGTAGCTAAAAGCTAAAATCTGGACACAGAGTTGATATCATTTAAATGGCTTTCAAAACTATTTATAACTCACATAGCATAAATATTAAAATTTTATGTAATATTTAAATTTCCAAAAAAAAACTATTCTTTCTAGCTTTTCAATAAAAATTTTCACCTTTCGCACCCCATTTAACAATTACCTACACCTTACATGTTCCCTCATTTAACAATTACCTTCACCTTAGATGTTCCCCCATTTAACAATTACCTCCACCTTAGATGTTTCCCCATTTAACAATTACCTCCGCCTCAGATGTTCCCTCACATAAACTTTAAAATTTTATATGTGCAGGTCTTGAAGAAAATATTTATTATATACCTCATTGTATATGTTTGTCTCTAACGCACCTAATCTCGAGAGACCATGAGGTTTCATTGTTTCCATAGCAACAGCAGTCAAATTCATCTTTTCTTTTTTACCAAGTGCAATAAAAAGTTGATACAGAAGTCTAGTAACAATTCCAGGACGTTCGTTCATGATCTAATTTGCCTAAAATTATAAGCATAACCTCTGGTTATCATGGTTACCAAATTTACAAAATGTTTTGTATAATGGTCAATATATTAGTATACCACAGAACAATAATGATATCATAAATAATTTAAGGAAATCCTGAAAGAAAAATGAATAAAAAAAACGAAATCAAGATGGTCACTTTTTTAATTTTTGGCCACACCACCATGAACACAAAAATTTCAAAAACCGCATATTTATATTGTGAAAGATACGGTTAACTAGCTAGAAGTAAAAATTGACAAAAAATGACATTAAAAATTGACAAAACCATACATGTAAAAAATAGCAAACCTATATGTGACTAAAAAAATTACTGTGGTAAGGAATATTTTGTACATACCTATGTAGTCAGAGTGGCTAAAAAATTCGCACCGTTAATTTGAGGTTTGATAGTTCACACCATTTTTAAAGAATTTTATTGGAAATAGAAGAACGAAAGTTTATTTATTTGAAATATAACTGTTGAAATGAATAAATACCATTAAATAGTACCATTTACTCCAAGGAACATTACCTATAATCTAAAACATCAGGAACATCACGAATATATACTTTCTGAAAAAATATGCTAACTTAATTTGTCTTCGAACAAACAACACGGAAAGTGGCTCAGCTTGAGAAATAGACGTTAATCTCGTTCATCACATTAATCATAATTCTAGAAATTACAGCAATTACAGCACTTAAAAGTGATAAGAATTTAACACTTAAACATTCAACATTGCGTCATGCATAAACAAACAGGATACATATTTAAAGATCTTATGTAGATATTTAGTTTGGTTCCATGTTATTTTTTAGCTAATAAAATACAAAGCCATATTACAGGTTGTATTTATTAAGTGTGAAAAACTATTTAACAAAAATGCTAACTCCATGATTACTGTATTGACCATTCCTTTGTTTGCACCAGTCTGAATGAATGAAAACAGATTCGTATTACTAACAAAATATCACACAGTAGCGATTAAAAACTACTCTCGTATTTTTTCATGCGTGTACTTTAGAAGTATGTGCATACTTTTTAATAATTTCGGTGGCTAAAAGGAATGCTTATTTTTAAAACATACACCAATGGAGATAATCTGATTCTTATAAAATGTTTTTTGTACACAAAATAAAATAAGTTTTGAAAAAAAATATTGCTGCTTGTTGAAAAATAACAAACTGATGCGTACTTTTTAAAGCTATATATTTTCATTAAAAATTAAAAACAATCCAAAGAAATTATCGTGTTTTTAGTGGAAAAGATTTCATTTATATTATATTATTCATTTATATTATATTTATATTATATATATTATATTATTTATATTTATTATTTAAATGATCACTTAATTGTGAAAATAAAATTTAAAGGTAAAGTTTATCAACTCACCTTACACCTTACAACTGCTCGAAGATAACAAGATGCATAGAAATGTTATTAAAAATGGTATTTCTTATTCATACAATTTCTTGCAAATTAGAAGATACTTTATTTTTGATAAAAGTTTAAAAATTCATTTAATCTGATTTGCTCTAAAAAGGAAACTAGCATTTTTCTAAAATAATTGCAAAATAACCAGAAGACCATTACTTTTAGAGATACAACTTAAATATGATTTTTTGAGCAAAATTTATTTATTTTACCTATTTTGACCTAAAAAACTATTCAAGATGACATACCAGAATAATCAAAAAATAAATTTCAAAACATGCAAAACGTCAACAGAATCAAAACAATTTTTTCAAAATAAATCTGAAGATGGAGAAGATGATTATACTTAGTTTGACAGTTTTCAGATGATTCTGCATAGAGTTTTATGAAAATTCAAATTTTTAAAATTTCTTAAGAGTTGGAACTTTTTATGAATAGTTTAAAAATTTTAATTTTTGGTCAAATTTGACTTTTTAGAGCCTAAACCAAGGGTTCAATAAAATTTGCAAAATGAGTGGAATGCTAAAATTAATATATTCTAGCACCACAGAATATTTTCTTAAGATCAGAAAATAACTTTTAATTCAAAACAAAGAACCTTCAGACCTAATTTAGCATGTTTTAGTGCCTGGAATAAAAACCCTATAAAACTTTCAATAATTGATGGAGACAAGAAAGAAAAACTTAGTTTTAAAAGAGTTTCATTTAACTTGACTGAAGTCTGAAATAATTGTAAAAAAAATCAAAGTTACGAAAGAATCCTAAAAATTAAAACGAACAAGGGTGAATGAAAAAGCAACAGTTACTTCGTATTCGATGAAATTGCAGACAGATAATCACTAGTTGGCCAGGAATAAAAATATCTCAAACTGCCTTAAAAAAAGTTTAGGAGAAATATTAACACAATTTTACGGATAAAATGTTGATCATGGTCAAATTTAATACATAATTTAGCTTTCTGGTGTTTAAAACATTAATAATAAATAAAAATATAGCTACCATATTTGAGTCAAATTTTATATCAAGCAATCTTATTGATGGTTGTATACGCATGAAATTGTTAAGCTTTGATTCTGATGAACTAAAAGTCAAGTAAAAGCAAATCTAGCCTTTGAAAGTCAAGTTCAAATACACTGTTTATCAAGAAATATCTTGTTTTCTATTTAAATCTAGAATACAAAGATAAGCCAGCATTTTTTTTTTTTTTTTTGTTGGCTTAAAAACTCTAGTTTTACTAAGTATATTTTAAGTTGCTATCTAGTAGCCCTTAAATTAAAGACCTTACATTAAATTAAATAAAAAAAACTGAAAAAATCAAGGATTCAAACCGAGCAATTTTTTTGTGAAATCTGCATGTATGCGTGATTATTTATTCTTTGGTCAGGCTTCAATTTACAAGTATTGGCCTCAAATCACTTAAAAAATCACACGTGCTGCTTTTTTGGAACTTCCAACAGACTTTGACACCAAATTTAGAAAAGTTACAAAATATTTTTACTTATGGCAAATCTTCATCTTGCTTCATATAAACATATTTACCCTCAAACAAACTAAAAAAAGTTTTATATAAATGTCATATAAAATTTTATGATGCGGGGAATAAAAACATAACGCAGCTGTCAAACTAGGGTGTTTCTAAAAAACTTTTTGTATAACAGCGATGCTTTTTTTGTTTTATGTATTTGAGATATTTTGTTCTTTTTTTAATGTGGTAAACAACAAATAGTCTAAGCTATATTTCCAAAAGAATTAAGTGGTTGTGGAGTATTTAGAACTCACATTTGAGTTTTAAAGTACTGTAAAGAAATTATTGATCGCAAGGGAGGATCAAACTCACAATTATAGCTGTCTGAAAAAATGTCTAAAACGCTGTGTAACTATACGTTATTATTAACTATTAGTTACGTGAGGTAAACAACCTCACGTAACTAATGTGATTCAAAATATAT
>JAUZNK010089169.1:0-12611 GCA_035046665.1 Euphysa ruthae | reverse complement strand
ATATATACAGGCCTTGCCATGAATTCCAAGCGATCGCTCGCGCTTGCGTAGAGCTCGGGTGAATTAACTTTACATGAGTGTTTAATAGCTCGTGTGAATTTATTGCTTGAAAAAAAATTTAAAATATTTTAATATATTTACAATTTTTCAATACATTTATATATTAAATATACTTAACTAATCATCGACGAGTAGCTTTCACTACTATCTTTTTCCATTTTTATGACAATCAGTTTTAGGAATAATTATCATAATTAAAGCTGGCATGGGTAAACACAAGTATTTTTTTGCAATATACTCCCTCATAACAAAAAATGGATACTACTATTTTCTCTCTTTTTTTTAGTGATTACTTTATATTTTGCTGTATACTTTACTGGCCCTCATTCATTGTATTTTTAGATATTTAATGCAAGTTATACTAATCCCAGTGATAGTGATTTTTAATAATTAAAACAATCTAAAAAAAAACCAATTTCTTATAATAAAAAATCTTGTTTAGAAAGATATAACCTTGCTGTCATAAATATTTATATTTCAGTTGATCTTTTAAGTAGATTTTAAACACTGTTAGTATATAAACATATTTGAATATCATTGAATAGTTAACTCTCGTCCGCAGGTTTTTATTTTAAATTCGATTGTAGTTCTATTGTTTATCTTTCCATTGCTGATTCTTTTATTTAAAATTACTGCTCATTTCTCAGAAGTATCGTTTGTTTATATCAGTGCAGAAGAATTGGATTTCAAACCCACGATGAATAACATGAATAAAGACCAATAAATTGAAAAACGATTATTTCGTTTTAAACAAGCCAAAATATGCATACGTATCAAATTGATGGAAAAAAAAAAAGCTGTAAAAAAAAAAAACAATTTTGTCTCAGTTTGGGCTTATGTTTTCCATTGCTATATTAAATGCAATTAGTAAGAAACCACGACATTCGTTTTTACACCTCTATATCGCTAAAAGATATTTTTAAAGTTATGGTAAGAGGAGGTTGAATTTTTTCTGAATATTATGAGCATGCTGTTAGCCATACAGCTGATTTTTAATTATCTGTAAAGTATTATTCATTCCACTTTTAATTTAATTATTTTTTGAGGAATTATTTGTTACTTGTTGTTTCAATTCGTTGGTGGGCAGAAATTTTGTTTTGATCAAAATATTGCTTGATTAAAATATCGTTTTAAAGAAAATCTTCGTTGATTAAAATATTGTTTTGAAGAAACATTATAAAAATATTTAATATTTGAAAAAAATATTTCGGCCATAGCAGACAAGCAAAAGTTAAGACTGAGAAATGCAGCATTTGAATTGCAGCTCAGTACTGGTGTTTGGAGTTCACCATTTGAACGTCCCCCAGCTTGTTCTGCTCAGGAATAAATAGTGCAACTATCTGAACCTATGCAATACAATGTACAATACTTTTGTAAAAAAAAAGTAACATATCACCATTTTTAGACGTGCATAATCGGCTTACGCGATATTCATGTACTTGGAAGTTCTAGCTATGCCATAACAGAACACCATATTGTCGAGCGATAACACTCGTGCCATTTACTTCACACAAGCTATTAACTACTCAGGAGGTGGTTTGCTTATGGCAAGGCCTGAAACCGTTTTCAGGTGTAAGTAGAGCGCAATAAAATTTCCCTTACTGATTGCTCCTAAAACACATTCACCTCGTAGTTCGACAGCTTTCATGTTGGATCGTCATTTTCTTTTAACTCACTATCATCACTATCACTACTGCTGTCATCACTGCTTTTGGCATCAAGCAAACCCTTGCCATTCCCTGACGCACCAAAATAAACATTTAAATTTCTATTACATATAAACACTAGTATTGCGTTGAGCAATATTTAACACAAACTGTTGTGCTTGTTGGTTCTTCAGTCGAATTTTCTTCCAATTTTAGCAAATGCTTAACTACATGAGAGATAAACGAAAAATCATGTTTCTTTTCCATCTGAAAAATGATACAAGTTTTTATGACCATCTTTAGATTGTTTAACAATACAATGAAGCAAATATTGCTTTTTGTTACAACGGCTACTCTGAGGTTCATGTTTGTATGATTGAGAAAGATTTTCGGAGTAATCCAGCTGATATATTGGACCCTGATCAACAGTTAAAAAAATTTTCTTTCAATGTTGCTTATCATTATCAACCTAATATTTGTGTTATTTCGACACATTTCCATTTGTAAAAACCATTTTCTTTTTTTCCACAGGTGGATGAAAACATGAAAAATTTGATCACTGAGTCACTACATCATTATCTGTCATCTGTCCTTCTCGCGTTGTATGGTCAATTGTTCCATGATGATTCAAACATAGTTTACACAGACACCAACCAAGTTCTTATGGATATGTTATAAGGAAAGGCTTCAAAGCCAAAACCTTTCCTAAACTGACTATGATGTCTGTATCTTGTAGTTTACTTTGAATTTTCCTAACTAAGAGTACATGCGGCTACTCTTCTTTTTGCACTATAAACTTTTTAATTTCTTTTTGTTGTTTGGGTTTCCAGTCTAATGTCTTTGTGCTCTAACTCAATCCCATATATTTCAAGAAAAAATTTAACCACATTTCTACCATTACGGCCATCTGTTCAATTAATCCTGTTCTCAATCCACCAGGAATAAATGCTTTGAATTGTTTCAGTACTTACTCCATGTCTTCCACGTGTATCTGCAAACTCTCTTTGCTTCCATTGAGAGTAACTTATCTTAAACTTTTTAAATCTCATGCCCGATTTCTTCACAATTAGCCATTTTACATTTTTCATCTTCTAATTGGTCATCGAATTTTTGATGGAGAATTTAGTAAAATTGGCTAAACTTTTTTTCGTTTTTTAGAGCCTTCAACGCAACTTTATCACTTTATCACGTACCATAGCTTAATATTTCTTCTTGCGATTGACTTCTTTATAATCTTTTCATTCATTGTTAGGTTCAACTGTAAATGTTGATTCAAAATCAAATGTTGTTTCAAGGAGAGGGTTACTTAAATTGTCAGCAGAGTCATTAGCTGAATGTTTGTTAAATAATGCAGAATCTCTAATAGGGTTGACTAAGTTTCTTCAATGTTGTTAAAACCTTCATTGAACATATCATCAAAATAAACAACATAATTTTCATAATTTTGTTTTGTCTATCGTTTACGCTGCCATTGTCATTATTGAAATCATCAATGACTTCATTAGATTCATCAATTTGATTAACTGAACGTTCTGGTTCTGCTTCTTCCAAGATCGAAAAGGTGGGTACGAAGTCTTTTGTGACATTGTAGTTACAAATTCCAACATGTTTATTGAAATGATCTTTTCTTTTGAGCTCTTTTTGGCATCCTGGGCAAATCTTTGAAATATCTTGGTGAGTTTTTAGATGCGCTGTGAGGCGACATTGGAAGGGAAACACTAAATTACATTGTGAACACACATATTTTTTCTCAGAATCTCTATCACACTTTTTCATGCTCACACCAGATTGGTGCTTAAATGTTTTTGAACAAGTTGCGCAACAATATCTTTCTTTTATTTTACTTATTTATGACTTGGGCTTATTATTTTTTTGTGTCTCTCAACTGAGCTCCCCGATTGAATGTTGCTCTGCAAGCAGCATTTTTACAATTTTGCATGTCTTCTGTTGATTTCACTAGAATGGAAAAAAAAAAAAGCAGTCAGGATAAGAGGCTAAATAAACCTTTTCAAGAACTACGAAATGCTGTCACTCCTCTCCTGAAATTTTTTTATGAGTGATTCAACCGTCTTTTTTTTTTAATATATTTTTTTGTAATTGTATTACATTTTTTTTAAAGTAACAATTGTATAATTAGTAATATAAATTTTGGTTGCAGGATTGAATTTGGTAAATAAATTACTATTATAAATTATTATTGTTTTTATTATTGTCATTATTATTATTATTATTATTATTATGAAGTTGATGGTTAGCGATTTTTTGAAATATATAATCTTCCAAATGTTAGGGGTTATGACCCCCGCTTACATATGTAAACATTTTTTTAGTCCTATATTAGTAACTGGTAAAATATAAGCGAAAAACCTATTATTTCATTTACCATTAGAAAATGATATATAAAATTTGTGATTTCTGTTATGATAAATCGTTCCTATTACAAAATTGTAATTTTTTAACTCCTAGCGTTCAAAAATTTTTGTTACTGATAATATTTTGAAATATCAACCAGGTACCACTGATATCTACACTTGTCTACCAATCAACTAATATATAAATAATAACCTACCAATTTTAATAATTCTACCAAAAAATCTTAATAGTTCTACCAGAAAATGTAAGTGTTAAGAGCAGAGTGGATTTGGCACATTCGTAGGACGTTTTAATGCGAAAGTTCATGAGTTCAACTCCCACCTCTGGCGGAAATTTACTTTCCATGTTATCTCTGATTTTCTGAGCAAAACTCATTGCGTAATGCAACACTAACTCAATTTGCTCGGGTTGTTTGGCTAAACGAATTTCGTAGGTGCAAATGGGTGTTTTAAGTACTGCAAGACCCACCACATTGAAATATTTTCTCGGCAATTTGTTGGTTCACCACGTTAAATCTAACATTCTCACTCTCAATACGAGGATTGTTGCAATTTGCCCTGTAAATTGGTTTCTTTTGCTAATATGAATTTTAAAATAAAAATCTATCGAAAATTCCAAATAAAGCTATCTTTTAAGCCAATACGGGTTTAAAAGATAGCTTTGTTTTCCAGGTAATAGAGGCAAAAAGTTTAGCAAGCGTTTAGAGTTATATACAACTGAGAGATCAAATTGCTCAAATAATTTACATTATCTGCCTAATTTAAAATTAGCAACAAATATTATAGAAAAATATAACAAATATAACTTTATTAGAGACCTGATATGAATAGAATCTCCAGTTTGTAAACCATTGAGATGAGAGCCACGTTAGCACTCCAACCTTCATTAGCGTTTTTCGCTTTTGGAAAACTCCTCTATCCGTGGGTAAATTGGTGCGTGTTGCAGATTTAGTGGTTTTCGTTTCACAATATGAGAAAATGTGGGAAGAGAAAAAATGTCAACTGCTGCAGATGTATTCAAAAAATATTATTAAATTAGCATCTTTTAGCATCTTATCAAGTCTGTATACTGAAACAAAAAAATATATATATAATATAAAAGGATGGTTCTGATTGCACAGAGTAAAGATCTCTCCAATATTCTGAAAATGGTGATTACTTATCCTAGTTTCATTAATTGATTCACACGCTGAAGTTCTCTTCATAATAATTTAAATGAGCAAGAAAATTTCAAAAGTTAAATGTTTACGTTAATTTTTTCAAGTTCAAAAAAATCTGGAGAATACTATAAAAATTATTTTTGGAAAATAGTGGGCGATGCATTATGATGCATAGCACACAAACAAATTTCAGCGAGAGCATACGGGATGTTTATTGGTGTGATGTGATTATATTTGATAAATTTGAGTGTTTTATTTTTTAAGAGATTAAGTGTGTTTTGTTTACAACCTGATATAAAAATATAATTAGTGCTGTTTTGTTTATAACTTTGCCAAAAAAATTATACCATTACACGTTTTCACAGGTATGTAATAGACTGGATTTTTCTACACTTTTATGAATTTAATTCTGTTGAAATTATTTTTAAATAAGGCTCATGACATATCTGTAGAAAATTAATTTTGTCTAAACTATAATTATTCTAATGGCAGCAAATCAGTCATTAATGCGTGATTCTTAATGAAATAGATTGTTTAGTACAGTACATGGATGAGAAATACATATAAAGCTACTATTCTAGTACCAAAAATACAATTTGATGAAGATAACATCCCTTAAAAAACTTTGAATAATATACAGATTTAGTGCTGATAAAGTTTCTCCAAAAATTAGCCTTACCACTAAAATTTCCTGTATTCACCTAATCACATAGGCGTACATAAGACTAACTATGGCTACCAAAAAGCTTCTGAGAATAAGGTGGAATCTCTTCAAACAAAATGAAGAAAATTTTTACAATACGTACGTACTCTCTAGATGTAATTACTGTCCGTTAATATGGAAGATTTGTGATTAGAAGGGTGGCCTTATTAACAGAACCCACCAATGAGCTTTAAGGGTTGTTTTGTCCTTCCTTTGGAGTCTTATTGCTGGAATCTGGAGATACTTCTACGCAAATAAGAATCTTTATAAAGTTCTTAGTTGCTCAAGTTTATAAATGTGTGGACAATCTAAAAGCAAAAATATGTGGGATATTACTTCATTTTAAAGATTGTTCCCAAAATTAAAGAGGTGTTAAATCTTTAACTATTCCGCCGGTTAAGTCCTCAGCTGGATTTAACTCACATCATTTCTGAGGTTAACTAGCATGAAATTATCTACTTAGAGAAGTTTTAAAGTACATTTGTAAGTGTTTTTAAGATTGGTGTCTCTAAACTAAGCGATAATTGCATGCTTGAGCTTCTATACGGAAGGATAAACTTTGATACGTTGAAATCCATGGTGACAGTGACAGTAAAAGCTACAAATCAAGGATATATTAATAAAAATTTGGAGTGAATTGTTAACTACCAAAAGCGTGACACGAGGTTATAGGACTTTAAAAAAAATAAAGATTAAGGTGGTCATGGTCACCAGACTAACGCAGTAATAGACCATTGGCAAAATTTCTTTAATTTCAGAGTTCTGCCAAAAGCATGCAACCCTTAAGACAGTAAATCAGTTGTAATTAAATCCTTGTTTCATGCTGCGTCATCCAAAAACAACATTTCGCATTTTCTTCACTGTACGAGAGGAAATGATGTTTGGTGCAAATTCATTAATGAAAAATCGAATTATGTGAACATTGCAAAAGTAGGTGCACGTCTCCTGTTAGTTGCGCTTGTCGTTTCTAACTTGTCTTTAGAAAGATTGAAATTTGTTGTGGTGATGCGGTTTCGATTTTTAATGTTGGTATAAAAGCTACTGTTTTTAGGCTGCTGTATAAAGATGCGTGACTATCAATGACCAGCGACTAAACTTATCAAACTGCAGGAATAGTAAGAGTAAATTGAAACGTTAACTTCTACGAGCTAGAATATTAAAAAAAAAATCATTGAAAAAAAAGAGTAAAAAATAAGTTGATATAATTTTGATTGTCTTATTAAATATATAGATCTGTTTCAGTAAGTAAGTTTGTGAGTAAGTAAGTAAGTAACAAAAATGGGGTGAAAAAATGAAGAAGAGGAAGGTATAAGGTTTCTGGCTTATGGTTACAAAATTTTATACCATCAAATAAATATGTGATGCTTGATAATGAGGTAAAAGATCTAAATGATTATAAACAGTCAAAAGCTTGTAGCTATTTCAACCAAAGCTGGTTAGGACGATACTATATCATTAACCATCAACTAGGATCCAGCCCTTATTGCTTTATGAAGACTGATTGCCGTCCTTCTTAAAGAATAAATGACACTCCACACAACTTTTGGATATTAGTAACCAAAAAAGAAGGAAAAGTATTGAGAGCGCACTGTACTTGCATGGCTAGATCAGAGTCAACATGCAACCATGTTGCTGCTGCATTGTTTTATTTAGGATTGAAGCTGCCATGCGTTTTAGTTTATCTATTCTGACTTGCACAATAAAACCTTACGGTGGCTACCCAATAGAATTTTGTCAAACCTTGCAAGGTCAAAGATATGACTCTGAATCAAGGCGATTTTGCCAACAGAGTAAACAAAAGAAATTGATTTTGAAACCTCAGAAAGGCTACAACCCAATCAAAGGAATAAAGTCAATATCATTTAATGAAATTGTTGAGGAGGCACTGGATGGTATTTTTGATGACATGAAAGCGGAGTTGGCACAGTGGCAGGAGTTACGATCTCGACTCCCACCTCTGGCGGAAATTTATTTCCATGTTATCTCTGAGTTTCTGAGCAAAACTCATTGCATAATGCAATGCTAGCTCAAATTGGTCGGGTTGTTTGGTTGAGCGAATTTCGTAGACGCAAATGGGTGTTCTAAATACTCCAAGACCCTCCACGTGGGCCCATCTGGAAATATAGTGTCGGCAATTTGTTGGTTCCCCACTTTAAATATAACATTCTCATTCTTGAAATATAAATAAAACCTGTTAGCTCAACAAACGCTTAATAAAACTTGAAAAAGTGTGAAAAAAAAAACATGTACAAAAAAGTGGTTGACTTACCTGTGATTGATTAGTGATTTTGACTAACTTACGAATCTCCAAAATAAATTAGGGCTTTTGTCTGTCGGTCAAATGCTAAAAGGGTGTTCTTTCATTAGTTTTTATATTCTGCCTTACAGCATGCATGACACAAAAACAAGAGAAGTATTCGTTTAATTTATCAACATCCTTTTTGGTTGAAAACCAGAGATTTTAAAGAAAGAAAAAAAGCAAATGATTTCAGATTTAAAACATGCCCAATGCTCAAACCTAATAAAATTTTTATTGTTCTATTAGTTTTGCAGACTTTGATATAAAAATAACTACATAATCAGTCAAAATGATCAATTGTGGGAAACTTTTTTCATCTAATAGTGTTGGTGTAAACCATAAAGTTATTTATACACTGAGAAGTATTATTAATACAAATCGTTACAAAAGAAATGGAGAATATAACATTGGATGTCCTTATATAAAAGATATGCCAAATTCTCGATCCTGATATAATTTTCATTGTTCTATCAAATTTGGATAAAAAGTATAGTTACATAATCACTGTGAAAGAACTTTACTATGGAAGCTGTTTTCCAATAAACAGTGTTAGATTTAACCTGTTAGTTTGAAAGGATGGATATCATGAACTAGATTGGTCAATCACAAGAATTTTTATAATGATATCTATGAAAAACTCAATACCTTTTTTGATTAGCTCGAATAATTTCTTTTTTCCAATTGGTTTAAACAAGTGCAATATCTAAAAGTAAAATTCTTAAATGCTTTTATGAAAACATAAAGTTAAAATTTTAATAATTTTCCTTTTTAGGTTGTTTAAAAAGATTTGGATGATTTGAATGATATGACTAATTGGTGTGACTAGTTTACTTCTAATTAAACTATTCAGTTGTCAACATATTGTCAGCGTAATCTTTTTATGCCGAAAGTTTCGATCACCAATTTTTTAAGAAAATCAATCAGAAAAGGGTGAAATTTTCGGAAATAAGGTTAGCGGAGTATTTGAAAATTAGGTATAGAGGAGAATTTTTGGATGAGGCACCTGAAAATTTTTGAAAAGTTTTGGGGAAATATTTGGTAATAAGGTTTGAGGAAAGCATTATTACCGCTTTGAGCGAAATTTGCAACTAAGTTTTAATGAAAATTATTGGAAATTTTTGTTTTGTAGATTTGGGAAATAACCTTTGAACTTCTGACGTCATTGCTTTTGTCAGTTTTTTGCTGTTGTTTTCATTTGAAAGTTTTTGTTTTTATTTAACTTTTTCTTTGAACTTTTGTGTTGAAAATGCATTTAATAATTTTTGGGATCTAGGGAAATTTTCTCTCCATACAAACAATTGACAGCAAATAAAAGTTATTTCTTCAAACTATTTTGGTTCATAGCATTGTGTTATTCCAGGTGGCGGTAATACGACAGCAATATTATGTGCTGTTCTCAATGACATCAACATCATTCCAGAAAACCATATTTTTTTTAGAAGAAAAAATTTTGTTTTTGAGACCATATTTAATAACGTTCTTATTAACTAAGTTAAATAAAAATGAAATATTAATGCCATAATACATGTCTCTTGTAACTTTAATAAGCTAATACTTGTTAAGCTATCTATGGGTTTAAAAAAGGTATAAAACCACAAAGAAATCCCAAAATGATGGAAAGGCTTCATCGTTTCTGCTTTATATATAGGAAATTACAAATAGAAGTTTAATAGCATATATCAATTTTATTCAAAATATTTTTTGTCTTCATTCATTATTCATGATACAGGATATTAAAACAACTGAATCATAATATTAGACGTCCTCCTGTTAGAGAGGTGGTGTTTCCGTCTTAAAGCCATTCGATAGCCAGCATCACGCTACACTAAAATTTTAAGATTCAGAAATCGAAACATGCCATTAAGAAAAGTAAAGCCAAAGTAAAAATTTGTTTAAAATGTTTAACCTGCAATATTAATTTTTGTTATATGAAATCTAAAATGTTTCAAAAGAATATTTGCTTGATTTTAAGAGAAATTGAAGGTGTATTGATAACTCCAATATTGATTTTGAAATTAACAATGAGCCATCACCATAACAACGTGCTACATCAGATAATATAGTCGATTATTTGAACAACTTGATAAATATTTTTATATGTATTTCATAATAATAGATTTGTTGTATATCAACATTTTTAACGATAACGATAAATACTTATTTAAAAAAAAAGGATTTATTTCGAAGAGGAATGTGGCTTTATAATATACAACATCGCGAAAATGAATCCTTGTTTTGATAGATTTTGGATTTGGCTTTTAATTTATTTTTAAAGTAAATATTAATTGCAAAAGCAATGTGAATAAACATGATCAACATGCGGGGAATCTCACGATTATATATTTTCAAAACCATATCAAAACAAGGATTCAGAGGAACATCAGAATAAAAATATATTAAATATTCAATTAAATATAGTCAAAAAATAGTCAATCTAATCGCCTCAGACAATCTTGGTTGTTACTATTGGAATTCTATCATAATTCGTGAGCTTTATTGCTCCCCTAATCATTGTTGAATTGTACAGCCATCATTTTATCAAACATCACAGCTGTGATTGTTGGAGCTTCTAAACTCTATACCTCATAATTTTTACAAAAAAATTAGAGAATTCCATCTAATATCGACCAGGATTGTAGGTAGCTAGCTATTATATAGCTTGCTGCGTACATTTTTTATTAGCACTTTTTTAAGTAAGTAGCTAACAATACAAGGAATAATCAAAAAAATATAAGCCACAAAGCAAAAAACATTATCTAAAATTAATACTTTTACTGTAATTCTAACAAGTATAGAAACAATAATATTTTTAACAAATTCTCTATGTAACTATATGATTTATTATCTACTTCTTCGCCAGCTTCTCCACTAACTAAATCTAATTTTATATTTTGTATCTACATGCAGCTAGACCCATGCCTCAACTGAATTTTTTTGCATAATGGGGTACATATTGGTCAAATTAATTTCACATTTTGTTCTGGTGCAAACTATTGTTTGGGTTAAATCTAGGGTTTATTTGAGGTTTTCACGGAACCCGTTATTATTACTTTAATGAATTTATTGTTTTTTTATAAACTTTCATAGTAAAAACATTCCATTAGTTGACTATTAGTCCTGACTGCTTGACTTGATTCTGATCTGTTCACGTGTATTTCTTCAGTTTATCAAAAAAATAGACACAATAGCATAATTAGAATAGAATAGCATAATTAGAATAGCATGCATAATTAGAAAACCCATTTCAAATTTTTTTGAAAAAAAAAAATCTGCAAAGCTAAGCCGAAAAAGTTAATAAAAATATGAAACAACTTACCGATATCTTTGTGAATAAATTTCTTTTCTTGATGAGGAGGAGGATCAATGCTTTTCTTGATGAGGAGGAGGATCAATGCTCTTGTAAACAATACTTTATCGATTCTTGAATTGCGCATAAACCATGCTAAATTTAATTTTTTAACAAAATCAAACTGATGCCGATCAATGTTGTCTAAACGAGAAATGATAGATTAAAAAAAAAAAAGCAATAGCATGAAATATAGATTTAATAAAAATTACTTTAAAATAATTACAAAGCATTATAAAGAACAAAAAGAACAATTAATTAAGTCATTCGAGGTCCCATGAATAGAAATTTGAGACTATTTTAAGGTTTGAAACGAGGGTTAGACACCAGGCTTTGCTGTCTATGGCACACGTCTGTACACGCACTCACCCACATACGTTAAAATCAAATATTTTTTTCACATTTAATCTATTTCATACGCCTAAAATGATTCTAGGGGTATGTAGACCGTACTGCTGGATATTTTTCCATGTCAAGTCCTGGACACTGTCAGGCACGCCGGCTTTTCCAGGAATAAATCACCATGTTGGCTGAAATAAGCTCACCTAAAATGATCTAGCCAAGCTATTAGACTTAAAAGCAGGGACATATAATTATAAATTAAATATTAATTAAAATATTATAAACTTAAAATGCCTTTGCACCAAACACTTTATGCTTGATTGGTTTGTATTTGTGCAGGTTATCCTGGCTAGCATGTTTAAACATTTATAACTCAATCAATTTGGGATCCTTGAAAATTTTATGGTTAAAAAGTGCTGCTGTTTTGCTCAAACATAAATGTCAGACTAGTTTAGAAATTTCTGTCATTCTGTTTAGAAATATCTGGTAACATATTCCTTACTTCAGACCTGCAATTTAACAAGTTAACTTACTTTGAGCGTTTCAAAATCAATAATTTACTTTTGCAACAACAACAGATATACATATATATATATATATATATATATATATGTGTGTATATGTATGTATATATATATATGTATATATATATATATATATATATATATATATATATATATAAA
>JAUZNK010089158.1:0-12612 GCA_035046665.1 Euphysa ruthae | reverse complement strand
AGTTAGGTATATATATATTTGTAGTCTTTAATTTGCAAGATAATCTTGAAAATGGTTTAGTGATTACATTGAAACATGTCGATTAAATTCTCAAAATTTTTAGTAAATTTGTGCTTTTAAGATCCTTTGGAAATAAATATATATATATATTTGAACCTGCAATCCTTAACTAGCATTGCCTAATTTTATTTTCTTGATTAAAATTTAGTGAACAAATGAGCGAAATCTAAACTTCTCAATTTTCTTCACATGTGATTACCACAACCTTGAATTTTTTTGAATTTTATGAAAGACAGTATAAACATAAAACTAATTTGAATCTGAGGTCAGCATATTGTTACCACATTGTATTTTACTTTTAAAAGAACGTAACTCACAAAAATTTATGTATTTACCTCATGAATCCATAAAACATGTGCTCCTTTCTTTGTTATATAAAACAATGACAGTAAATATGGAACAAAAAAAGTAATCAAGAAAGCAACAAGTGCTAATACAACATTGTGCCATACACCAGCACAAAAGATACGTAATTTACGAATAGGTGATAACACTTCGAGTTGATCTGTATGTAAGTTAACAAACGCACCAGGATAAATGATTAATAGAAATAACCCAAAATTATTAACACCAACATCCTCTCTAAAAATAATAATATAAACAGTTATTTAGATGCAAACAAAGAAAAAGTAATCGATCCTATATTTCTGTGGAAGTGCCGATAGCTGCAAAAGATATACTTCCTATCAATAGGTTTGTTTTAAATAAACTGTTTTAAACAAATTTAAGAAGTACTGGTAAATCTTTAACAATGCGAAAAACCCTTTAAGGTTTAGCAAAGGATAATTCCTTTAAGTACAACTACAGCCAATATGTTGATTTTTAACTAAAAATAAATTTCTTTCGCTGTTTCCTAGTAAAGATTGTGGTTCCAATAAAATCATACTGGCAACCATGTTTTGAATCATTTCTAATTAATTTATAACTCATATGATAATGTTGGATGCAATTTTATGACCATTTTTTTATATTTAGGTCCGAGGCCTAAAAAAGAGGGTTTTCGATAGTTTGTTATTGGAGTAAAAAGAAACTCTCTTTCTTAACTTCATGCAAAATTGATAAAGTAATCTTCAAACAATTTTTTTTAGGCCTAAAATGACCTTGTTTTTGGGTGCAGGCCTAGGAAAATAATTTTCGGTAAGTAACGGGTGAAGGATCCCCTTTATGGTCCATTAACTTCACGTAAAATTAAAAAAAAAAAAAAATGGGCAGATTTACAAAAAATTTCGAAAGTGCCAGCTTTGATCAAATTTTCCCCAAAAGCAAGAAATTCTGGTAGGTGCCTACACAGGGTAAAAGATGCCCACTATGTTCCTTTGATAAAATGTCAAATGTTACTTTTAGGCATAAAATGAGCACGTTGTTGGGCTCAATAATATTTAAAAAATCAGCAGTCCTCTGAATTAGGAAAAACGTATTGCCTGCTCCGGCAAAACACAAACCATATTGCTCAGCAATATCTTAAAGATTAGTTATATTCAAAAAATTAAATAAAAAAGAATTAGCTATTTTTCTTTCGAAATATTTTATATATATTAATCTTTTTAAAAAATAAATTATACTTTCCTAGATATAAATATAAGACGAATTTATATTCTACAGGAACGTTTTAGTTACGCATATGATTTATCAAACCTCTTTAATTATTCAAGTAGTAATTGTGCTTTGTTATATAGATATATTTCAAGTTATTTTAAATTTAATTTTTGGAACAGTTTTTGAGTAGTTTATATCCTGACCCGCTCGTAACATGGCTTTTTAAAGTAGCCTTTATATCGCAGTAACCATCCGGTACTATGGCACTAGTTACTCATTCCTGCAGGAACCAGTCACCACACCAAAGAGCAGACTCTAGACTTTCGATGATCTCCAGTCATTATGGTACATAAAAAAAAATTTTATTGAATTTTAAAATTTAGGAAGTTAAAAACAACGTTGAAGATGTTAACACCACAAACTACAAACAATAATAGATTTATATGGAATATATTAATCTTAATATATATATTTAACTTATAAACTTTTGCAATTAATTCTCTAGTTAATAAAACAAGTTAGGTTTTGTATTTCTAAATTACAGTGTATATCTTAACTGTTTATTAGCAAGCTGCTTCTTAGATAAATACCATAGTGAATTTGATTCGAAAAAAAATATTTATATAAAAAGTTTGTCTCTTTTTAATTTAAAAAAATCATAAACCATACAAGTAAGAACTGATAACCAGTCTAGATACCAAAAATATACTCTGTTCATACATTCCTTTGTATGAATTGTTTACACAGTGCAGAAGTAATGCATTGAGAACTGTTTTACTGTGTATAAACATACTGCATTAAAACAAAAGGACATTTTTTATTGATTCAAGATCACTTAGTTCTGTATTTTAATTTTAAAAAGATTAATTTGAAGAACTTAAATTAACAAAGATAAAAAGGCTTATATCTCTTGTCTAGTATCTCCAACACAAATGCTATTAATAAAAATAGCAATTTATCCATTATATCAGTTACCATAAGCTTTTCACTGGTTTTATTACATAAAAATTAAACTTAGCTACTATATATATATATATATATATATTATATATAACCGTGTGTTATCAAAAGAATATTTTATTTGACATGAGTTGAACAAATAAGCTGATGGAGAGTTGAGTTATATAAGTTATAAGTTAGGAAAGTGTTCTTACTGAAAACTTAAGCAGTTACCGATTTAGGAGGTGAATTCAGAGTTCTGAAGCTGACACGCATAACTAATTAGAAACAATATACCATCATATAAAATTTCCAAATAATCGGGGAGTAACTTTTTGAGGGAAACCATAAATAGATTATCTTTTGTTGTTTTAAAGTCATAAGTCAGACCCAGACTGTTAAATAAGAACTTTTGGCAGGTGTCCATATGGAAAAAAAGATATATGCTTCATAGCTATTATACTTCATGCAAAATTTCAAAAAAAGTTAATAAGTGAATTTTGAGGAAATTTAAACCTTTTTCATTTTAGGTCAAAAATTTCCATATTTGAGCAAATTTGGGTCCAATATCAAAAAAACAGAATTTTTTCAAAAAAATCAAACTTTTGCTAGCTTACCTTCATACTAAATTTCAGAAAAAAAAAAAATTGTTTTGGAAAAATGGGTGAAGGAATGGCCACGGACGGTCAATCACCCGTAAATCCATACGACTACGTCCACCAACTTTGCTAGGAGTTCAGAAAATTAAAAAAGAAGATTAGGAAAAATTTAAGAATGTAGTCACTATGCTATGTGTGACTTACCATTTCAGGTAAAAATTAGTCCAAATGGCAGGCTGCATGAGGAGAATTTTTAGTTGATTCAACTGATTTGTCCAAAGAAGTTTGTATGCAGGCAAGGTTTGTTCAGCTTAATTCGCTTAAGCAGTTTTGAAAGCCTTATCATTAAGATTTCAAGAGAAAGCACAAACCTAATAGCAGCAATTGCATGACCAACTTCGTGACAAGCACCAGCAAGAATCAGTGTTGTGACGTAGTAAAACAATTGATTCCATGGAAGGTTCATGCCAGGCATCTAGAAGGAAAAGCAATTAAAACAATTGTCAAGCATCTACTGTAAAAAAACAATGGATATCTTTTATATGAGTCCATAAGCTAATTAAATTTTATAAAAATTAGAAAAAGCTGGTGAAACACCCATGAATTTTTTAACAAAATATAATCAATAGCTCTTCTAAATCAAAACTTGTTATCATCACATGTCTTTATTCAAAACAATATAATAATTTCTTGAGAGAAAATTATAAGAGTGACTGAATATCACTTTTTACAATCATTGGAATAAACTAAATAGCAGATGACTTAATCAAAACCAAAATGTTATCTTTAAGGCTGTTCTTATGTCAGACAGGTTGGCCAGACAAGCACACTAGGAATTCAACCATGGTTCGATAATCCCAATTTCAGCCAAATACTTTTTACTTCACCGCCTCTCTTGATATGAACAGATCCTTAAATAAAAAACTAAAATGATCCTTTTTTGATTACTAATTCATGAAGAGGAGATAAAATAAAAACCTTGTTGTGTGGAGTGAAATAATCACAAAACAGGGCTATGAGGTTACCATAAAAATCAATATGTAAATATTTGCAAAAATAAGTTTTTTGTAACAAAGAAATGGACCGAAAGACAAAACTCTTATTGTTAACTTCAGTTGTGACCAGACCTGAAATGCTGCAAATAGCTACAAGATATACATACAACAGGTTGAAGAAGTTGTTCAGGATTGGTTTCGATCAAAAACTTTATGATGATGACAACAAGTATGACTACAGAACCAATCATGCTGAACACACCAAATACAACCCCACAGTTGAACCAAAATTTAATTAAATATGGCTTCAACCTGCCTATCTTCAATAAAGTTCGATTGAAAATCTTTGTTTGCCAACGAATATGACCAATTGAGACATGGAAACCATATGTATCAAGTAGCTCAGTATAGAAATCTTTGTACTTAGAGCAATTCTAAAAATAATTAAATAATGTGGGAAAATTGATTGTCACCAATTTTTTTGGAAAAAAAATAAAGTTGCAGAAGTTAAAAGTGTTTTTATATACGTGACAAAATGCCTATAAACATGAAATTAATAATGCACTTATTTAAAAAATGTTATTCAACAGAGAGATGTAAAATAGTCATTTGAAAATACTGAAGATCCTTTAAAATTCAATTATCTTACATTTTAACAGTAATAAATATTTTATCCAGGAACAACCCATTAACAAAGTTGTTTTGAGAAATATTAATAGAACGATGCGTTCAACGATCCTCATAGAAATTGTTTTCTCTCCATGACATATGATGTAGGAGAAACCTTTTTTTAAATAATAAACATGAAGGAGATAAATAACATTTATTATGTTCTTAAGATCATTTAATAAGACAAAGTAACAAATTAATATTATTTACTTCAATAAAATATTTAAGGTCCTTTGTCAGTACATAAAACTAAAATTTTAGAAGAAAAGCTTACTAAAGCATTCCAAAAAATGTTTGGTTACTTGCGGTGTGGATCCCGTCGGTGGACAGGATCCACACCACAAAAATCTAAATCTAAAGTTATATATATATAACTTTAGATTTTTTAAACGCAAAATTGATTTTTTTATTAGTATTAAGGCAAGAATAAAAAAATAAAAATAAAAAGTTAGAATTAAATAAATAAATAGTTAGAACTTCTCAGATAAAGGGTGATTTACACTTATGTTTCACGTGCCACTAAAAATTTATCTTGTGTACATCAAATTTGTGTATAACTTTATAATTAGGCATAGTTTTATGTAAATATGACAAACCGATTTGCTGAAGTATAGAATCCTCGACAAATTTTTCAACTGATGAAGGCTGTGTACCATTCAAAGGGAGAGTTCATTTTTGCTGTTATAATCCAATATATACATATATGTATTTTTTTTAGAAAAGTCCTTCGTACATAGTACGCACAGCCAAAAAACTAATCCGCATCACAAGGGTTAATGGAAAGGCTGTAAGAAATTTCATGTTTTAAAAAATTTTAGCAAGCAGACTGGACATATATTTAAAATTATGTCTCGTATAATTATATAAAATGTCAAATTATATCTAAAACAGTTTATTACGATTTATAGACTAAATTGTAAGATGATGAAAAGTAAAATTTAAATTCAAATTTTTCCCATAGAATTTCCATGAAAAAAAAAAAAACAGTTAAATTATGTTTTCTATTTCCATTTAAATATTTTCTAAAAAATTCACTCTATTTTGAGAATTTGACTAAGGCAGGAGGCAGGAGCTATTTAATTTCTCATTATGCGGGCCCTATGGACCGCATATTTTTAAAATCAAGAAAAATAATAATATTCATTTCCAGATATAAAAAATATATTTCCCTTTTTATGTTTGAGAAAATAATAAAAAGTTTAGTAAAATATTTACATTTTCCTTTATAGACTATATTACAGTTCTATAGTATATAGTATCACATAAAATAATCTCATGGTTTTATAGCATGCCATAAAAGCTTGTAGCATTTTCCACATTTTTATTGTAATGTTTTTGTTGCCTATTACTTTACCAAGGATCTTCTGAAATACAAATTAATATGTAAAAACGTGTTTTCAGTTATTATTATTACTGATCATTATTTTTTGATGATATTATTTTAAATATGCCAATCGGTGGAGCCTATATTTATCTCCAGTTTTCCCGCAGAACAAGAAATTAAATTGGTCTCGCGTTAAGCATGAAATTTTTATTGCAAATAATCTAAATTAAAACTTGTAGACTCAGAACTAGTCAATATTTTTCAAAAAAATAAATAAAAAAACTCCATATTTAAACAAAAATCCTAAAGTTAGGATATAAATTTTAGGAAAAATTTCACGAAGCAAGATCAAACAAAGTTACAGACGATCAAACTTTGAAGATTTCATGAACTTATTATTAAAAAACCAAACTTACTTTTAAGGTAATATCAATTATGAAAACTCCAAACCAAAATATCACCAAATCAAGTATCGTAGATGTTTGAAACATTTTTATGGGTGTGGAATCATTCTGCTATAAGAATAATAAAATACTTTTTTTTAATAGGTTTTCCTAATTTCAAATTTTGAACAAAAACAAAAGAAGATTACCAGAGCATAGGAATTCTGGATATTTTCTCGATTGACCTTTCCTAAATAAATATGGATATGGCAAGAGATGATTCTTATACCTAAAGAGAAAAATATAATTCCTGGCTTTTTGTTCTAAAATTTTAGATATAATCTAACATTCCATTGCAAAATTTAAACAATAACAGAGCATAAAAAATACTTTTTTGGTGTCTGGCAAAAACATTTCACTTTACTTAGAAATGGTCATTATCCTTGGGTGGCAAGTGTATCAGTGTATGGCCCCACAATAAAAGGCCTGTTTCCTATAATACCTGGGTTTTAATGATAAAGCAAACACCTGTACAACAAGTCAACTCGAATGTAAAATCATAAATACAAATAACTAGTAAATTTCAACAGGTCAGTCTCCCCATCTTCATTTAGTAGAAATCCTCTAACAAATTGAACATCAAAATTATTTAATATTGTATGTTTCAGTTTCAACAACTAACGAAAAGAAATTGAAAAACACTTAAACAATAGTCATGTCTTTCAAAAAAAAAAATAAATAAATTAAAAAAATCTATATATTTTTAGCATAATATAATCAAACTCTGGCAATTCCAGTGCATATTTTGACCCTTCGAAACTAAATTTTTTGACAGATTTAGCATTTTGTTGCGTTTTCTTTGCATCGTTATGAGGGTGCAGCAAACATTGAGAGATTTTTCTTTTGAAATTTTACAAATAAATGACAGGGGTTAATTTCTATATAATTTTAATTTCATAATCTAAAAGATTACAATGCTTTTTTATTAAGAATATTATAAACTCTGGTTAACAAATTCTTTTTTAAAAAATTAAAACAAAAAAAAATTAGTGCTATACTTGTGAGCTTCATTCATAAGAGATGCAAATATTCAAAATCTGGTTCCCTCGTAACAAATTGTCTCAAAGATTGGAATGAAAATTTTTGCATCTTTAATTTATTGAAACAGCTTGTTATCGACAATAATCAATATATCCTTCTAAATTCTAAAACAATGCTATTAGTTAGACTGACAAGAAATTTTATTTTTAATTTTATTAAGCTTATCTGTAAGGAGTAAAATTGAGTATGTAATGAAGCAAGAAATCTTATTTATTACTTTTGTTAAACTATGCCACAGCAAATACTTGAGAGTACAACTCTCTCATGTAGATAAAGTTTTTCAAAATGAAAATAAAAATAAAAATGGGAAAATCCAAAGTATCCTGCTTACTTACAATAAGAAAGTTATTTTAAACAGCAAAAAAATTTTAAAAACAAATCTGTGGTTGGCTTGTTAGTAAAAACAAACCTGTGATTGGTTTGTAAGTAAAACCAATCTGTGATTGGCTTGTTAGCAACCGTAACACTTGTATAATTATCTTTAAATTAAAAATACATATATGTAATGGAAAACCATTTCATCTATTTATTGAAAAAATATCAAGGAAATAACAAAAGTTTAAAGTTAAACATTACAAAAAGCCAATTGAAAAATAAAAAAAAAGTTATATACCAATTTTCAAGTATAATTTTTGAATCAAATTTGGACAATTTTAGGGTCATTTAGTATTGGATCTGATAAAGTTTTTTTACAAGATTATCAGAAACAGTTTTTTCTAGCATAATATTAATGTTTAGCAAAATCAGAAGAAGACTTAAATAAGATAAATTGAAAAATGTGGCATATTTCATATGAGGCCAAATTTATACATGTAATATAATCACCAAACGAGAAGAGTATTATTATCTAATTTCCTCAACCACATTGCTACTGCAAAGATGATGGGGATGACAATGTATATCCAGGCCCTGAAAATTTTTTTAAGTTCTCTTTGTTTGTATTAGTTTCTGTTGCATGAGTATCCTTTTTATTGGTTATAGTTTTCGTAGCATTTTCATCAGCTATTGATTTCGCACATTTTAACTCTGATGGAGTCAACGTTTTTACAAAGGTGTGTGTCTTTCCGAGGCATAGTAAGATTTCATTAGTAGATTCATCATAAGAAAACAATTTTTCTGGAAAACATGGCAATGAAAAATGTTGCTTATGTCTCAATTTACCGAGATCAATAAAAGCTTGTTTATAAAACGTCCCATTAACTTGAAACAAATAGCGTTGTGTACACGCCCAATCCCATAGATCAACATTTTCTAGCAAAGAAACAAGTTCATCACTAGTGGTTCTACTTTTATCAACATTTTTACTTGGAATGACATTTTGCCGCTGAGGTGACTGGACCTGATATACGTTTAATCGTTCCCCATGTTTCAATTTTAAAAGTTCTTCTGATGCTAAAGATAGACTGCTAGGTGGAAATCCAAATTGAATAGACTGATCGTCTTTTTTTATATTAAATTTATTCTCAATGAACGCCTGAATATCGCCAAAAGTTGTATCATCATTCAATGTGAAAATAGTATTTGTTTTATCCATGCAACAGATTCTAATTTTACGTTCAACCTTTTTTTCTATTTTAACCTTAATCGAATCATTTTTGTTTTCATGACAAAGTTTTGACTGTTTAAAGGCTGGTTCAAACTCAATTGCTGAGAATTTTTTGGTACTGTTGATATGAGCACTTTTAGAGCACCCATTACCGTTGCTGCTTACTTGAACACTTACTGAGTGTGAATCTGTTTCAGCAAGAGACTCTATAGTTTTCTCATTTTTAACAAACATTGCTTTTTGTGCTATGGATTGTAAATTACTTGATGAGTTATGCTCAATGACAAATTTGAAGATCTGCTCAACTACTAACTGTACTAAATCGTTTCTTAATTCACCCCCTATGACTTTGTTAGTTACAAATTGCTGTGCCAAAATAAATGCATTTGAGTTTAAAACCTGGTTAGATTCATCTTGAAACCAATATATGATACCAGACACAGATTTTTCAGCATATTCAAGAGAGATTGGGATATTAATAGGAAGATTATCATATTCTTTTCCATCCCAAAAATGTTTATAGCCGCATTTACATCGACTTTTTGTACTAGCAGGAGTTGGAACTTGATCTCCATTGAAATAAACAATGCTGTTGTCAGCTTTTAAAAGTCGCAGCGAACCTTTGCAATGCTTACATTTCATCGTAGCATTATTACGAACATACATCAGCCTATTTTTAGCCTTATTGTAGCGAACAACAATGTTTTTATGTTGGGGAAATTTGTACTGTACTCCGTCTTTTAACTCTTTGTGGACATCGAGTGCTATCTGAAAAAGGTCTCCACCTAAGGTAATAAATGAAAATTAAAAATAAAATCGAAGAATGTGTAGTTAAAAAAAAAAACTGACTATGCTTTAAATATTTAAAGAAAAGGCCAATAAACTGGCTAAAGAAAGTGTATAGTAATTCTCTAAGCTTTTTTCATCATTCCCTCATTGTAGCAGTGACACTGTTAGTCATTACCATAAATATTTTACGTTTTACCTAACTTTATCAAAAGAATTGTTAATACTGTGGAGCATTGCTGGAACCTGTTTGGTGTCTGATATGAGCAGTTCACTTGGCTATGGGATGATCTTTTAGTGTGTGAACCCACATAAAAGGATCCTGTTTCTATATTACTATAAGTAGGCAGGCATTAGGAAGAGTATCTAGCTGTGAAAATTTTTCCCTAGCACTTCATCAAAGTGATTAAGTCGATCTGCTACACATATTAACATGTTTAAGGCTCTAACACTTCATGAAAATGATCAAGCCAATCTGCTACACATGTTTAACATGTTTAAGGCTCTAAGCGTTAGAGCAAACAATGATTTTTATTTATTGTTTGCAGCAAAATCAGATGAAAATGATGAATTTGAAATGCTTCATCGAATGAATAAAATTGTCTGGAGGCAAGCTCTAAATCCCCTAAGCTCTAAATCCCCTAAGCTCTAAATCCCCTGAGCTCTAAATCCCCTAAGCTCTAAATCATTGTTGAAAAATAAAGCTCATCCAACGGTACTAAGCCAGTAAAAATTGTATCAGGTGATTAAAAAGCAGAAGATCTACCATAGATTTACCGTAAAATTTATGATTTTCTTACTTATAATAAAAAATATTTGTACAATTTTCATAAAGAAAAAGATATAAGAGGATTAGCAGCAAATCATTAGGAAATTATTAATCTATAAAATTCCGTAAACAGAAAATACAAACTGGCCTACATTAACAAAATACGTTTTTTTTTAAAATTGTGTGGTTTATTAAATAATAATTTTCAAAACCAGAACAAAAAATCAAACATTTAAAATAGGTTCGATAAGTTAAGCGCCTAAACTAGACGCCAAAATTCAGTAGACAAAGTCAAACTGAGTTCTGCTTGCCATTATGTTATTCCAGCTCGGGTCCATCCCCTGTCGTAGTGAAGAAGAAGTTATGCATTGTTTAGGATCTACACTTTGGTGTGTTGCCTAGTTCCTTCGGAAATGAGTAACTTGGTGACATAATGTCACACCTTTATTGAAATATTATGGCTACTTTAATACTCCAAGTCACAAGAGCACCAGGATGCAGGCGTTACTCATAAACTGAACATGAAGTTAAATAAAGTTATACGAGTTCGAACATTTATAGATTTTCAAAATCGCTAACTAATTTACATCTGCGCAATAAATTGTGCTAGTGAATTTATCAGGCCTCCCAAATTCAATACCGCAAAATAATACAGGGAAACAGGACAAATGTTAGCAAAAATAAAGGAACACCGCTCTTTGTTTGAATCTTCAATTACTTTACCATCGCAGAAATGTGGCTTTATTGGAACTGTTGCGTAAAAAAATGGACAATTACGGAAAAAGTTATAAATATATAACCATATGTATAATCAAATTAGATACCAGAACTAGTAGGAAGGTAAGGTCTATAAAAGAATTTAGGGGATAACGGTATTAAAAAAAAGAAGTGCAAAAGACTGCCAGAAGTGTTCATGTTTACCCAGTTTATATACTTAAATGACTTGGCGACTTAAAACTATTTTATTGCAAACTTTGTGCAGCGTTACACATGTGATTCTTTTATCAAATTTTTGTTTTGCATTCATGACTTTTAAATAAAATTTGAAATAAGTCCCAAAGCACCATAAAATAAATTTTAAAATTAGTTAATAAACGGGCTGTTATGACACCCTGAACAAAAATTAAGTTTCATTATAATAAAAAATAATTCATTCAAAAAATTGTCAAGTTTCTAAACCATACAATTACCTTTGTATATTTGATTTTCCAACAATCTATAGGTTATTCTTTAAGTAAAATAAAGATATTGCTTAAAAAAGCCTTAAGGTTTCTAAAACCATTCATTGGTTCACTTATAATTTTTTTTTTTTTATTGTTTCTGATTTTTTAAGGTTTTATAGAAATTTTTTTTTATATTAAAAAATAACATAATCTACATGATTTCAAATGTAAATAAAATAATAATTATTTTAGAGCGTCATATAACCAAACATGTTGATGTAATATTAGTTTTGGTTTAAAATATTGTTTATTTTTAATCTAGACTGACCAATCGATAGACAATTATGCACAAAATTCTAATGTATAAGCTAAAGAACGGCCATATTTCAGACTGCATTAATAGACTGTGGGATAAAAGTGATCTAATCGTCATAAAAAACATGGAACGCTTGTCTTGCAAGCATTGCAAAGGAACAGAGCACACTATTCGCAGTTGTGAGGAGTTAAAGGCTGCTATGTGTGGTTGCAACAGTCATTACGAATCTTTGTTGAACTCTCTCACAGATGAATAACTATTACCGTTTTTCAGTAATATTTGTAATAACATGTACCTGTGTATGATTTATTGTTTATTTTTAAACCTAAATAATTGGAATTTTCATTGGCTGTAGTGTCAGAAAATGGTATTATTTATGATCTAACTCCAAATATTTCTCAAGATACGCATTTTTAAAGTTTGTTC
>JAUZNK010089147.1:0-12613 GCA_035046665.1 Euphysa ruthae | reverse complement strand
CCGTCTCATTTGTTATAAAAGTTACAACACCATAACCTCTTTGCCAAGATCCGTTACCAGACAATGATTTTTTTTGAAATACCATTTTCATCTTGTTGAGATGAGAATTCTGTTTCCACGCTTCATTTTTTTTTTTTAATGTGTTGAAAGTTTTAATCCAGTTACACGCGGGGCAACTAAATTCCCAAGAAATACTTGTTTGCGACTTCAAATTTTTAGACAGGCTTCTTATATGAATTCAGCCATTAAATCTAAAAAATAACACATTTTGTTATTTCATTGGAGTTTAAACTTTAAGGAAATAACATGTTATGAAATAACATATGTTAAACATAAATCCAAAAATTTTCTGGTATTTTTTGACAATCATTGCAGTTAATGCCATAAAAAAATTTTCCTCATATTTTCATATTCGCGATATCTTATAACTTAAAATCCTGGCCACAAGTTTGTGTCAGTGTAATCTAACCTTTCGTTAAAAAAAAATATCAAAACTTCAGAACAGGTGATTGTGCAATATATTTGCGTTCTATTTTCAGATTCACAATATCTCATAATATTTGATTGAAAAGGACTAAAGCTCTAAAAATTTGGCCACAGTCAATCAATCAATAATAATTATTTTCCAAAATCAATTCTACAGCAAAAAAAGTTATATTTATAATTTTATAAAAAAAAAATATCAATATTACAAAAATTATTATTTTTTTTTTTTTTTAATTTTGTTGAATTGGATGAAGCCACTCATACAGAAAATCTGGCCAACGGAGTGGCACCGTTTAATTTTATAGTTCTTGACAAAATCCTATAAAGTTCATGCAAGTGTTATAAAAAAACATTCAAAATAAAAGAAGAGAATATTCCCAAAAACAAAGATTAAAGAGAGTCTTTAATGGCTTTTTTTTTTTTTTTTGAATTGATACCGTTTTGAAAGGAGTAAGTTGGAAGTTAAAATTTACAATAAAAAAGGAGATTTGTTCCAATCAATGATGCATTGATAAATGATCAAATACTTAACATACTTTAGCGTTTTATTGGATGGACCATAAAGTTTCATATTATCAAAGTTTCTTGTTTATATGGTTATGAGTTAGTCGAGTTTCAATAAAGAAATTCGAAATTGAAGATTTTTGTTAATAGAATCGAGCACAAAAAGAAGATTTGCTATTTGTACCATAGATGAAAGTAAGGCAGTTTTTAGCTCTTTAAATGATTCCGAGGTTTAAGACCTAAACGGTTGAAAGTTTGTAATGCGAGCAGATTGTCGTTGATCTGAAGGTATTTTATTGATTTTCTTGTTTACCTCAGATTTGACAGGATTAATTCATGTGAGAAGAAAAAATAGAGCAGAAGATATTTCAACAAAGTAAAAAATTTTACAAAGCATACTGTTAGATCTATTTAAACTTTTGAAGCTCATCGATGTGAAATTTCCATGAAAGATTATAATCTATTAAAACACAAGGTACATTGCAAATTTAGAAGGATAAAGCTTTTTGCCATTGATTTTGATCTTGGCTTCATCACTTATTGAATTCCAAAGGTACTGAGAAAATAATGAAATCTGTTTTTTTCTCATATTAATTAAGTTGGCATTAAGTCAGCGGACTATATCCTTTAAATCAAAATTTACATTATCACAAATGAATTATAATGATCTATTGAGGCATAGAAAATTTATGTCTTCAGCAAAGTGATGAACAGAAGAGAACTTAACAAAATTATGTACGTATAACCATATTTTTTTGAATAGCAAAAATTCTTAATTTGAGTCCTGCATTCCGAAAAACCTCATATCAAATGTTTAACAAATAAGAATATGAAATATTTCGAAGAATTTACAAACAAATATTGTTATGTTAGTCAGTCTTTGTCATACTAATGAGTGTATTATCAGCTGTTTTAAAAGATATATTTACAGTATTTTTTGTCCTAACTTTAGCAACAACCACTTTATCTGCCAAGGCAACTCCAAAACAGCTGACAACAATAGATGGTATTACCTGGTAGTTTTGACTACCTAGAGTCTTGCTGATAGCAGTAAATTCAAGTAGATTTATTACAAACTCTTAAAAGTAGTACGAAAACAGTTTTGCATTTGTAACAGCTAAATTTCATTTCCAATAATTGTAGGTTGGCAGAGCGAAGCAAAACTGCAGCTTTACTTATGATTGAATCAAGGAGGATATCTTGAGAAAAATCTAACGAACTTGAATCAGTTTTTTCAGAAATTGAATTTGTGGTAGACTTTAGTTGCCGTTGACCCTCGTACATTGAAATACGCAAATATGTGGTATTGTAACATTCGTTATTTTCTATATGATCAAAAATTGTGCCAAAAAAAGTTAATGGTATGTCAATCGAATTACCTTTATTTAAACATACAGTTTCGAAAATAAAGTTTTTGACAGTTCTTTTCCACAGCTTGCACATCAATCAAGTTATAGACAAATACAGTTACATTAACTAGTTCATACAGCTTCCGTTCATTATTAATGGTTGCGAATTGAATACATTTTCGTTGATGTACAGTATCAACCGAAAATGACTAAGGCATGTATTTTTCAGGTTTTAATTGTGAAATCAAAGTACTTTCCCTTACGTAAATTTTTTCAAACTTTTAGAGGTAAGAGATTTAAAAAAAAACCCCCAGTGATAGGCGGATCTAAAAACATAAGATCACGGTTAACTCTTTACTGTTATATATAGAAAGAATGGCACTAAAATTATTTCCATCGGCACTGAGTGAATGATACTGAACTATTTCACTAAAACCAACATAAAGAATGTCTTGTTAGGGGCTGGTAGAAAATCAGTCCTGCAGCGTTTTCTTATATTATTATTCTTATTTCAACCCGAAAGAATCTTTATTTCAGGATCCGAAGGCCAGTTTAGTGATTTGTGATTCTTTGCATATCCGAACGTCTCATAACAACATTAGTTTTGAGAAATATTCAGTGTTAAAACAAGAACAACCAAGGTTGAATTCCTCCACATCTTGAACCTGTATGTCTCACAAGAGTCTTCCAAATCACGTTGGATTTGCCAAGCCCTTAACTGTTGGGCTGTTTTAGACAGCCTGTTCAAAACCCATGGGAAATACTTAATATCATTTTAACATAACAAGTTTAACGACAAAATTTATGGTTTTTTTTGTAAGCCAGTGTCATAATTAAATTTTAATAAATTTGTAATTTATTCTACATAGTCACAAAACAACCAACAACCAGTCGATGACGAGCGCTGAGGACATATTAAGTGTTGAATGACGTTGAGCAGAGATAACAACAATATGAACCAAGAGTAAAACTTAGACTTTTCATTATGTAGCAATAAAAAACTTTGCTGATTTGCTAATACATACAATTATAAATTTTTACGAGTAAAATGAGTTGTATGCTGTAGGTCGCTAAATCGCAAACATGTACGCGTGTCAGTTACTGACATAAAATAGTATAAATGCATGTAAACCTATAAAAAAAAACTCACCGCAAACTTCATTTTTGGGGGTATAAGGTGAGTTTATAATTATACAAAGTACTTTATAAATTTACATTTTCCAAAATTAACCAAATAAAAATACAATGTACTTTTTCAGAATAAGTTATAAAAAATTTGTCACTCATATAGCCAGAGCAAACCAAAAAAGAGTGACTCCAGATTTTATTAGCAAATACTAAGTTAATCAAAAACAAGCCATAAAAAGGAAAAAAAATCAAAGAAAAATAAAACAATGTTTGTAGCTAATTTATTATATTAATTATGTATATTTTTATGAACATGAAGTAACATATATCTTTACATAAAAAAAAAAACCAGATTGAATTAAAAAAATTCATTGAAAATACAGTCGATCCATAGTTTTAAGGTATTTTAACCACGGGCAGTTTTATCTGCTTTCATCGTTTGATATAACCTGGCCTGACGCATCTCTAAATGGAAAAAACCAAGGTCTCGGAGCTGCGGACAATGGAGGAGAGTGTAGATTTACAATTACCATTATTATATATCTCCATAATAAAAACTTTGTAGAGGTTAATAAATGCTTAATATATATTAATATATATTAAAATAAAATTCGTAATTCATGGGAATATAAACTTATGTCTTGCTGTTCATTCGCGTGCACCACCAGAGCCTTAATATTCTTTCACTTCGGGGTTAAAACCATATTTGTCACTGGAGGCACCTCTACAAAAAGTATAAAAGCCGTCATTCCCACAATAGTGATGGTATGCATCTAAATGTATATTATGTCTTACCGAGATTCACATATTAGCGGGTCAAAACATTCTATTTGCGACAGTTTAAGTACGTAAAAGAGTTAAATTTTTACATAATCAAAATGTAAATAAGTGTTTCAGTTGAATATAGATCATACATCGAAATATTAGATTATGAGTTTTACCCTGGCTTAACTAAAGTTTTTCTGATGACAGCTTCAACGTGCTATTAGTGTATCGAAAAAAAAAACGTAGCATCGCTTGCTGCTTTCTAGGCCGTAGTTTCTAATATACTATATTGTGGCACGCATCGCCAACAGTCCGCGACTGTGCTTTTTAGGCTGTGCGTTGCTCAAGAATTGATAGATACAGAAAAGCCTGCATAAAGAGACTTTCCCAGAGTGCGGTGTAAATTGCTCCAAATTTCTATTTAGAGAATTGTCGGTCCGGTTGGTTGGAAAATGTGGTAGGTACGGTGACAATTCTAGCATTATTATCTGTGACCACAATGAAGCTGTATCCTTTTGTTCTAGGAGGAACAGATCGCTTATTGAATTTCGAGAAAGCCGATGATATCCACTACATCAAGTACAAGGACGGCAAAACAAGAGTTAGTGGTTTCATATACGGGCATTCGTCCTCGCATATACCAATGTTGCCACCCAAAGGATGCTGAAACGCTTCCCCCAAGAAGCCTTCCCACGGTTTGCACAGATGCTACCTACGTCAAATCCCTTCCTATCGAGTTCGAAAGCTTAATTTTTGAGGACAATTTTAAGTATCCTAGGTATGGACAATGGCGACAACCAAATACTAGTGGCGTCTTGAGGCTGCAGCTCGGACAATCAAGCTTGCTGGGAAACTTGAATTAAGCAAACGAGCCGTCCCTCTTCCCGGTGTGGAAGCTGCAAGACAGAGTAGGTCGTGAAAACCTTTACCGGGCGCAAGCTAGTAGAACGTTTTATATACATTTTAAAATTCGCATCACAAGATATTGTCAGTGCATTGTAATATTCATTCTCCGGAGCTTTTAATTCAGCTAGTATACTTCTAATACTTTTTAATTCTTCAAAATTCTCCTTAGTTGGATCAAGAATTTGTTTTCTGGCATCAAGATTATCATCAATATGCGTTTTTACATAACTTAGTATGGAGTCTCCTTTTAATAAAATTTCAGATCGTTGATCATCAGATATATTTTTAGTTGAAAATAATGCAACTACTGTGTGGGTAGTAAAAATGCGACCAAATTTGTATCGACATTTTTTATTTTTATATTTCCAGCACGATTTTGAGCGTAAATGAGCTTGATATGTAGTAACAAACTCAAAGAGATCAGTATTTCAATCCGGTACTTTTACTTTTACAACAGAATCAAAAAATGCATTATCTTCAGTTATGGTAGTTTCTGTTAACAATTGTGCGTTTAGGACCCATAAGAAAGAATGAATATGTGAACTACCACAGGCCTGAAATTCAACTAGCTTGTTCAAAGTAATACTAATAGTAATAATCTGATAATTATAATTTAATTATGCGGCATCATCACCAATCAAATTAAAGCTGCTTAAAACGTATTAATTTTTTCTTACTATACAATGATTGTCATTAAAATGACCATACTCTTTTATATTATATGAGCTTTTCGTCTCGTCCAATATTGGATTATCTGTTATATCATTTCACCACTCAACCTTTAAAAATAGCAAAAAAAAAATAGTTACAATCACAGACAAAATACTTCCGAAAAATTATTTTTTCTTGAAATACTTCCGTTCCCCCTGGCGCTGTAATCGATGGTAAGCTACTTGTTGCAAAGGGCTCTCAGAGAAACTCTGAAGAAACTTTGTCTGGATATTGGACAACTCTCGTTACTCATGGAATTTTTATTCAACAAAAATGCAATAGCAAACTTGATAACTCTATCCGTGTTAGCAAAAGACTAAAACCTGTATCATTGCTACAAAAAATTATATAATCACATCATTTAAGGAAAAAAAATCTGCAGTCAATGTTCCGAAAAATAGCTTAACTTTTTCTACACAAAACATTCCATTAGATTTATAATCTGCAACCAATGTAATATATCAGGTACTGCCTACTAAATGTGATCTGGCCTACAGTATTGTCAAGTTGCCAAGTATATGCTCAGAACTTCTTCCATCGTGGACAGGTTTTAACACTATCTTGTCTGGTAAATATAAGCTTACTACTATTTACTTACCAGTAAATGATGCACCTGCAACTGAAATATCAAATATCAGTGAAGTTTTGAAGCAAGCACTCGCAATTGCGGCGAACATGCTCGAGCTTGAATATATTTTAATGGATTTTGATGAAACTGTCTACTCAAAAATTCAATTAGTTAAATGGAAGACTGAAGAATACCTAAATCGTATTTTAGTACGTCTTGGTGATTTTCATATGTTAATGTCATATTGTGGTGAAATCTCACAAATATTTATGCTTATGCGGGAATGCAGGTAATGGTTATTGAAATTATACATTATTAACCATGCAAAAGGTTGGGACCCCGCCTCTATTCTTTTTATCCTAACTTTTGAAGCGATAATGCTAGTGACTTGAACTTTTATGACTTTTCCTAAAATTTATCTGGAAACATTTTGTTGCAAAATTCTTTTCCCCTCTACCCTCCTAGGAGCCGTTCGTAATGTCTATCTAGGAAAAACCAAAATTCACTTTTTTTTTGCATATCAGATGCATAATAGATTGAAGTTTCATTGTAACTGGATAAGGAGTAAAATTATGTAGTTGGTGAAGAGGGTTGGGAGGGGTAAACATGTTACAAAATGCTTAACCTTTAAAGTAACTCAAGTTTTTAAGAAAATTAGTGTATTTTCTTTATGTAGTCACAACTTGATCTATAACAATATTGTAAGCTGTGAGTAATAGTTTTCACAAATGTTAGTTTTAACAAATGTTAGAAAGTTTGAAGAGTTTGTTGATGGCCTAATTCATATGCGGTCATTAAAACAAAAAATATCTGGGTTAACTTTTATCAATCATTCCTGCCTTAAAGTATGGTCATAGCATGGAAACAGATGCAATGAATTCATTTGTAAAATTTTTTAGAAAAGAGCACTCAAATGTTGTAATTGAAGAATGTGGACTTTTTTTATACGAACAGTTACCTTTTTTTGGTGCATCTCCGCATAAAATTATTAGTTGTTCGTGCTGTGGTAAGTCTTACTTAAACGAAAAGTGCCCCTACTCCATAAATTGTTTGTCGCCTATTAATGCTGATTTGCTGTATATTGCTAAAAACCACACTAAGCTTAAAACTTCTAATAAGTATCATACACAATGCCAAAATGTCCAAATGGCTGTCAGTCAAAGCTATTTTGTTATCTGGACATTCCATGGTATGATATTGGATAAAATTTTTTTTTGATGGAAAGATATGGAATAAAATGAAAGGATTTAACTACTCAAATTTTTATTTAAACTCGTTATTTTATGATAACTTTTTTAAATAACATTTTATTGGCATAGTATATAACTAGATAGGCCGGTGAAAATTGAATTATGTGGATAGCTGAACCAACGCTCCTCAAAAAACCCAGCAGGATTTTGTGCTCTTATTTTTATTATAGTTTTTTCATAATTTTTTGTAGATATGAAAGGAAGTGCTCCTTTTAATATGCGGAAAAACTTTATTCGATTTATAGCACGTTCAACGTGTATTCGTAAATTTGCTACAGCTGCAGTTTTTTCACATTCAGCAGTTGTTAGCTGGCTTTTCACTCTTGCACCAGGTGGGACCAGGTTGCACCAGGTGGGAAAATTAGTTTTCAATACTTGAACAGAAGTTCCTCCTAGATTTGAAATCCTCTATCTGCCATAACTTCTTCATCATCTAACAGATCTGAAAAACCACAATTGCTTGATATGAATTTGTCACTAGCTCTACCACCATAGCAATCTGACATGAACGTGATAAATCCAGCTGCATTTATTCCTACAAAAAAACTGTGTTGTGGGTTTTATAGTCTGACCATGTGGCAGCTTGACTAGATAATGACTTTGGCTTCTCAATAATCAATTCTGCGCAATCCAAAATCACTCAACAGTTTTTGTTTCCAGTTTTAATAAAAGCATCTGGCAAGCTTTCACGAATTGACTCTCTCGGGAGCCATACAACTAACGCTGTGCCCAAAACTTGTCTAATGAGTTTGATCCAAAAATGCTAAACCGATCTGCAAGATCTTCGTTTAGCAGACCTAAACTTTTTCAATAGACTTTTTTGAAAGCTTATTTTTGTTAGTAATTTAGTAATTTTGTTTCTGTAAAAATAGCGACTTTTCAAATAGTTCATTTTTTCTAAAAAAGGTTCAATTATATAGAATATATAATAATGAAAGTTGCTACGGTTGTCATTCCGGTATAAAATTTCATTTTAGCACCGGCCTTAAATTTCGCCAGGTAAACGGTGTTGAGTTGCTCGTTGTTTTTCAAAATACTTGGAAAACAGTATAGGCGAAATGGTCTTTCACAGCAACAATCTGCTTTTCTCAAGGAATGAATGCCACATACCTCAAAAACAGTTGTGTAGTCTTAGTTTGATGTTTATATTTTGGTGTCTCAAGTTTAATATTTATTTCTTGTCTTTGGTTTTACCCCTCCTACTGGTTCTCGATAAGTCAAATCATAATGGCGGGTACCTATGTTAAATCGGTGTATTATCAGGAAAACGTTACAATCGGAGCTTGCGTTGTCATAAAATATTGTATGAAGCACTACAACGTCTCTACTTTCAAACATTTTTGAATTCATTGGAAGACGATGAAAATTTTATTATGAAAGAGAGATCAACGCATATACAATTTATATATGTATTGAATATATTGTGTATGCAATAACCACATTAAAAGATTAATTAGGTTTAATTAGATTAATGTTAGGTCGATACTTCTATAGTTTTTCATCACAGATCGAGTGAATTATGCTTGGTATGCTCCTTCATACTTGGTAGTAATGAAGAGATTGTCTGTAGCTCATTCAGGTATCTTCATTAAGTTTAGCCTCCCTTTAAATTTTCATTAAATTCCCTAAAATTCCACTAAAATTAAGTTCCCCTAAAATTAAGAACATAACTAGTCTCTTCATGGTTAATGGCAAATACAACTAGGTAATTTAAATTTTTGACTTGCTGAGTCTCTATCCGACTTTACCGGAAATATTGCGCTATAATAGCTAGAGAATATCCCTTGTTAAAATCAGATTTTTTTTAACTGTCAGCTTCTTAACTTATTGTGATACATTTTAGATGTTGACATTGAATTCGAAATAACTGGACGTCTCAACAACAAGAACAGCATGGGTCTTTTAGAGTTGCATGTGACCAGAAAATCGAGCAAATCTTAAATCGCGATTTGAAAACTCAAGGAGGCATTGTCGAATTTACTAAAAGATCAGCTGCTCAACGATGGATCACCTTTCAACAAGAATGCTGTGCTGTATTTAAACAATGTAAAGTCATTTCTGGTCGTAAATTTCAAATAAGGTAATAACAAAACAAATACTGTTTTGATTCTATTTGCATAAACTTTTAGTTTATAATCATACACTTTATAAGCATATAAAGGCTGAAACTCATTAAAGTACTAAGTAACAATTAAAATAATAATATAATGAATATATATTAACATGACATAAGCACCTTCTGAGGCTGGGTTAAGATGAGAAATAGATTTTAAATAAAGTATTTATTTCTATCAAACAAAAAAAAAAAATTGCCGAACATGTCAAAAAGTATTCGATTTCCTTCATTCTCCTCAATCTATACAGCTGTGAATTCGCTCTCTCTGCTTCATTTTCATTACAGAACACAATATATTTATTAATCGTTTTTACTATAATCATGGAAATTTATCTACGACAGCTAGTATAAGTATATGTTGGAAGCAGCAAGGAAGACTTTATCGAGTTTCTTTATCGAAGCTGGCAATTGGGTGATCCTGGTGTCTTTTAGGGATTTCCAGTATACATAACACATGGTTAATATTGTCATAAATTTGTTCTCACACTAAATACGGTTATTGTAATTGAAGTAACTGCTTTGCTTGTAACCATGAAGAAGCAGAAACACGTCTTCTTGCTCATGATAAACACGCTGCTGTCAACGACCTCGAAAGTATTGTTATTCAAAGTCCAGATACTGCCGTGTTTGTAATAAACATAAGTAACACGTATTCAACTGATAGTAGTCTATACTTTCTTACTGACATTGGAAATAAACCAAAGTTTATCCCAATAAATGCTAGTCAGACAACATTGGAACGAAGATTGGAGTCGTACGTTCCTTGGTCTCCATATGTTTACAGGTTGTTATTTTTATTTTTTATTATTATTTGGAATTAGTGTTTATGTGGATTCATTTTCAATTGATGTGATATATCACAATTGTTCAAAATATTAAACGAAATGAGGTATCAATTGATTAAGTATAACGAACAACTGCTCCCACCAACTTTAGATGCTCTTATATGTCATATTAAAAGAGTTAATTACCAATTATACATGTGGCGAAATTCTTCTATGCCTATTCATAATTTGGATGGTCTCCAAAACTACCGATGGTAGATTAGTGAATCCAGTAGCCCCAGACTGTCTATTGAATTTCATAAAGTGTAACTGTGCTACAGATTGTGACACGTTGTTCGTGTGCTAGATAAGCTTTAAAATGTTCTGATCTGTGTAATCGTACAAAGTGTGTGAACACTTCCTTTGCTGATGAACATGATTTTTACAATAACCGTGTTGATGATTATCGTAGCTATTGTTATTTCTACGGAAAGTATTATGTCTACGTGGAACAAAAGTTTAATTAAAGTCGGGACAAATGATAAATTGAGGTAAGTGATCAGAGTCTGATGTAGTTAAAATTCCAGATAAAATTCCATTATTTGTGAGATTAGAAAAAATATTATAAAATAAGTGTTTTGGATCGATATGTTATTCTTGAAGGAAGGTTGATAAAAGGAAGAACATTTTGAGAAGTTATGAAGTTAAAGAATTCAGAAGTTTTATTATTAGTACAATCTATTACATCGTAATAGATTAATAGATTAATGTTAAAGTAACCTAATAGTAATATAAATTTATTTTCAGACGATAATTTTAAAAGAAGAGAAGGTGAGTAATTAATGTTGATATCCATTCAAGAATGTCTATAAATACATCCAACAATAATATTTGATTTTTTAGAACAGACTATTTCAACAAATATAGGTTCCAGAAAGTTTGGTTTATATAGTTAAAATTATTGGATATATACAAAAAGAGATCCTCCACATGAAGATTCCGTAGGAGTGTCTTCAAAATTAAAATCTTCAAGTTCAGTTGGAACAGAAGGATGGATTTTTTTCCTAAGTCTAGCTTTGGTTATTCCAATAAAGACGAAGTCAAAATCAAGCAGTGATAACATTATACTGAGATCTTCAAAAAAAATTTTTTTGAGGGAGGATATGTTAAGATGAAATGCTGAGAGAGAATTACTGTTATCAAATTTAGAAGCACAGAAATCATCAATATTATAATACTTACAGTTCAAATGGTTGATAGATACCTCGTTACATCGTCAGAATCTAAAAGGTGAGAAGTAAAATAACTAAACTAAGAAAAAAATCGTTTTTTTGTCAGAATACGGAAATGTTGTAGAAAAAGGTATAGATTCAGTATTTAAGATTATATTTGAGGAAAAAAGCAACTTAAGTTCATTATCAGATATATCTGTAAGTGGAAAAGTATCTCTAGTGCAGATGATACAGAACCATGGGAAAAGATTTTATTGGAGTAAACGGTAATCATTAAGCCCATTACATTTTTTAAGAGTCCATCTTAAACAATTATCTCAGTAAATTGCATGATGGTTTACATTAGCACTTTTCGCACAAATAGAACAAGGATCAACTGTAGAAAATGAATTATAGAAAAAAAAATAAATAAAATAACAAAATAATAAAAAATCACTATCAATATTCTCTCTCAAAAAAGAATAAAACTATATAGAATCTCAAATAGAGCTTTTTGCACTTAGACAAGCTAAACCCAATTTATTTCCCAGTGGAGATAATATTTATGAAAAACAGATGTTAAAGAATTGAAACAGACACAAAATATGGAAGCAAAAATAAATGGCAACAATCAAAAAAAAAAAAAATGGGAACAATTTAAGTGTAGATTTCTTCTTTCTTTCGAAATTTACATCTAACGAAATCGCTATACACTCATGGGAAAAAGATCATTCGTTTCAATGGGATAACAAATCGATCATCGACTCCGAACCTCGCTTTGTTTCTCGCAAAATTAAAGAAGCTATCTACTCCATCAAAGAACCTAATCATATAAATCGAATTTCGTATACTCTT
>JAUZNK010089136.1:0-12613 GCA_035046665.1 Euphysa ruthae | reverse complement strand
TATACATATGAATTATTATCTGAAAAAGAAATATACTTTTAATTTGATTAAAAAAACATCCAAGCGCATCATTTGCAGCAAATAATCATGTTTGTTTAAACCAGCTTTTTTTGTCACAAGAAATTGTTTCCACGATAATCAAAAGCTATCAAAAGTGTTTTCTTTCTCTTACCCTTGCATGATTTGTATGTTTGTATTAAACATAGAAATAGTAAATAAAACCAATCCAAAGAAATAGAACAAATGTTAAAGTTTTTGAAACTAACTCTTTAAAACTAACTGTTTAAAAAAGAAAGTGCCTATTTAATCTTATATCTTTATAGAAAAAGCTATAGTGTTTGTGGCTTATTCAAAATTGCGAATTTAAAACTTTCCACCTTTGAATTATATTGGTAAGAATACTATTTTCACGTTAGTTTTATGAAAGCAAAATCAATATAAAAGAGTTATAACTTGAATATCGAAAACAGCAAAGCGCAAGTCTAGAAATAGGTTATTAATGAGACAGTGTTTTAGTACCTGGACGTATGCGTATACTTCTAAGCTAAAGTGCCAGTGGATTAATGAATGTAGTTCATAGGGGGTGTATGTTTATATTAACATAATTTTCTAATTATTAAAACTTGGTTACTTACACCAAATTATACTCCAAGAGCATTAGCTGCATTTTATATTCAGTGAAACAAAACAAATATCTCATAGACCAATTATGATTTCTTTTGTTACTTTAATCTGTCTATATTGTGTGGTCTAATAAAAAATTTACGAACCTCCTGGCAGCTGACAATGTTTTTGCTTTGATTTCATTAATTCATTGTCTCTTTTAAGATCTTTGTTCACAAATTTGAAGTCTAGCAATTAGATAATGAGGCATTTATTTTAGATTTTCAATGAGACGACCTAAAACAACTGGAAAGAGTCACAATACAAAATCTTCAACTTACAAAGTATATGTATATGTTGTCTCGTCACTACTGCTGTGAAACAGCAGATACAAGCTAGCCAAGTCTGCTTATCATGGAGAAAGTACTCAACAACATCATCAGACACACAGAGAAAATGAGGTTTTTTTTGTCACATAGAATGTTCAGATGATTCTGCCAATGATGCTACAGATGAACAAGAATCTCCATCAAAAAAAGTTAATGTCTTCATTGGATTTGATGGCAGAAGTTACCCTGTAGTTCATTAAGCACAACAAACATGAGACACCATGTTTCCTTCCTTTTGCCATCTATTCTGCTAAAGAAAACAGATGGCTTTGCTCTATATACAAGGAATACAGCGAAGGTGAGTTTTGGTGAAACAAAGCTATCAACCTTCACAAGCACAAATATTTTCCTCTAAATATCAAGAATCAAAAAAACATGAAATCTCTTTACGTAAACGAGATGAAGTGAAAAGGGTATTATCTATCAAGGGAAGAGTTTGCAAAAAAATCATAACCAGGTTAAAAAACCTTATCAAATGTTGCCAGGAATAGATGCGTAAATAAATAGCGTTTAAGGAAAACATATTTATAAAAAAAAATTGGGCCATTCGCGAAAACTTTGATGGCGTTATAGACTTCCTTCGTGATCAAGGTGGTAATAAAGTTGGTGCTCATCTTTATGTTACAAGTACTCGAGCTACGTACATTTCTGTGACAACGGCAGATCAGTTTATTCAAATCTTAGCAATATGTTGAATGACGAGATTTGCACAAAAATAATTTCCACCAATGATTTTAGCCTACTTGCTGAAGAAACTATGGACATGGAAGATAGGGCTGACATGTCTATCTTTATCTTTGTAAGATATGTTGACTCTGATATTCATCATATAGAGAAGTTTTTAGGGTTAGTTGAAGTTGTTGGCAGTAAAGGTGCAGAATCATTATGCCAAAAAAATATGTAAAGTACTAGCAGAAAATATTACACAGTTGTGTTTTCATTGGTTTGATGGTACATGCACATTGAGGGAATAATTAACAGGACTTTAAACATAACAAATTAATTCCCTATTCTAAATATGTTAATTCTGTAACCATCGCACGGCATTGGTTTTTGTTCACATCATACTCCATTTTAAAAACTTAGCAAAAACCCAATGCCAACCTGTTTGGAAAGCTATGAAGTATTTTTCTGCAAAATCTGCGGTGTTTGGTGAAGCACAGACTGCCAATGGTTTAAAGCATGTTCAGTTGTTAAAAACGGCAGAAACAATATGGTTGTCACATGGTGAGACATCATCAAGATTAATTTCAAGGTTTAAACAATTAATAGATAACTTGGATATTATTATTTCTAAGAAAAATGATCCTGCAAGGGTCTAGAGATATCACATTTTCTGATAATATTGCATTGCAATGGAAAACGTTGTGGATTTAAATCCACGCGAGAGCAAAAACAAAAAATTTTATTCATTGTTTGCACAAATGGGAGCTTTAAATTTAGTCACTGCCCAATTCGATGATAAGATCATTCAGATCTTCCGAATTAAAATGTTCGTAATCAAACACAATCAACAAGATCATGATAATGCTTTGTTTTTGTTGCTGCTTGCAGATATTTTAGCACACATAAACAGGTTTTCGAAATTCTTTCAGTCGAAAAATTTAGTATATTCAACTATTAACTTCAAACTTGACCAATTAAAACAAGCTCTTAATGATATAGTTCTAAATGGTGGTGCACTTTTTAACGCTCAATCAGAAGCATTCATCAGGTTGTCTGTAAAGTCCCTAGGTCTTGCAAGAAGGTTAAGGCATAACAATCTGCTGCAAGAAGATGACAATGTTGAAGCTGTGATATTAAAATTTAAAAGAAATTTAAAGCAACCTTTCAATGTGCGACTCATAGAAGAGATAGAGTTTGAAATGAGGATAAAGTTAGAAGTTTTTCTAGCCTTTGATGCATTCAACATATGGAGTAACCAACAAGATGGCAACAGACTAAAACTTGTTCAATTTTATGGCAATCCAAAACTAGCTGTAGTAGATGGCAATGATGTGCTTGGGCCAACGCTGTTTTCGATTCGATGTGGATGGATTTTTGAAATTATTTTTACAGATTTTAATTTATCTTGAAATTCAACACGAAACATTGAGATTTGCTCTTTAGTCAACGATGGAAAATTATAGAGAAATGCTACACGTGAGCATCCTATTTCAAGTCACGATGTTTATAAAGAATTGTTGAACTGCTACGATAAAAGCCAGTACCCTGAAATGATTAAGTTGTTGCTGTCAGTTACACCGAGCATTGCAAATGTAGAGCAAGGATTTTCAACACTCAACCTTATTCATATAAAATTTGAGAGTAGCGTCGCTTGATAAATTGATACCTTTTGTTTTAGTTGGTCCAGAAAAACTTGATGAATTCAGTTATGAAAACCTAGTAGACATTTATCATGATACTAGATCTTTAGATAAAAAGAAGCTTTTTTATTTTATATTTTTGGTATTGAGGACAAACTTGTATTTTTTAATTTCATATTTTATTCTTCTTTTACTTAAAATATGAGTCATTTTATATTTACAAAATATAAGTTGTTAATTCAGTTTTCCAAGGACGCACATCCATTCTCTATGTATTAATATTTTTTGGTCTTCTTTGCAGGAGAATCAAATTATGCGGCCCTAAAAAAATAGATATATAAAAACTGGTAGCACTTTTTATAATCTGTGTTGACGAAATACGAGAACCACAGCTATAATAAGTTGAGATTTAGCTCTTCTAGAGTTACTATTTAGAGCAAAGCCAAAAAAACAGCAAGCCCCCAAACCCCCAGCTACTTTGGAGGGCATCTGCGATGCTCTATGTATCGATCTTCTAAAAACCGATATACCCAAACAACTCCTGAATACGTCACTGACAACTGGATGTTTTACTTTTAATATTTTGTTTAAATCTCACTAAAATTTTCAAATTGAAATTGATTCACGCTGTATTTCAAAAAAAAAATTACGCAAAAACTGACAATTATTAAGTATCAAGTATTTTTGGTTTATTCTAAAAGCTCTGTAAGGCTCCAAAACTCTTTGAATAATTTAAAGATGGTATTTTCTAATTGTTCTTAAATAATCGTATTTTGGTGCACCAAAAATTTTGTGCAATAAAATTATTTCTTTCTAATTCTTTCTAATTTTTTGGCATGTCATAATTTACAAATTATATTTTTTTCGTTGATTTCTCAATTGTATGAATTTCGCTGATAATTATGAAATGTTGATAATATGGAAAATTTTGCTTGAAGCAGTTTTTATACCGAGAATTTTTTTGCATTCTTTTGATTCTAGTTGAAGATGGCTCTCTGGGATCCAAGACTCATTTTATGGTTACTAATTTAGGGCTTTTTCTAAAGGTGAATTTTTTTTAGCTATGGGTTTTATTCTTTACAGTTTTCTTTTGATTTTATTTCATATTTTTATGAATGTATTACTGTACAGGTTGGTGGAGAAGCAATGCTGCCTATACGTTGGATGCCTCCTGAAGCTATAATGTATGGAAAATTTACTGTTTTTGCAGATATATTTTCTTTTGGAGTGACAATGTGGGAGATTTTCTCATTTGGAATGCAACCCTTTTATGGATACACCAATGATGAAGTCATTCAATTTATCAAAAAGGTTGACATTTTTTCACATGTTTTAATTATAACACCAGTATAATAATAAAATTATGACAAAATGCTTGATGATAATAAGATTTTCAATGTGTCATATAAGTGTATCAATGTGTCATATCAATGTGTCATATCAATGTGTCATATCAATGGTTAATTCCAATAATGTAGTGTATAATGGTCATTTACCTATCAAAAAAAAAATTGTTTTACGTTTTTATTTTATCGATACCACAAAGATAATGAGGGGGTATTTATTCTAGAGCACATCGTAAATCTTTGCTCTAGTGATAAAGTTTAAACAGCAAGCTGTTTCTTGCTCTCCCCCTAATGCCAAGCGAGCATACCTTATTAATACTACTTTTCCTGACCTCTTTGAATAATTAAAGTTTTTCATTATATTTCAAAAAAAAATTATAAAATATTATTCCTGAAGAAATATATGTTCAAAAATATATTATTTTCAAGAAAATTTTATTTTACATATTTTGGCTTTCTTTTTAACTATGATTCTTTAAATAACCACAACCAGGTTGGAACCACAACCAGGTTGGGAAAAAATTGTTTGCAAGTTCAAAAGCTATTTTTCAAAATATTTTTCTTGACACTAAAATGCTTTTTTATGTGGATACCTTGATAAAGGTCTTCAGATACTTTGAAGATGAAAAATATCCGAAAATTTTGTTTGACATGTTCCGTTTCTGCAATGTGTCCATTTTTACACAAGTTCATATACTTATTGAAAGCTTTTAAGTATTTTTGTTTGGAAATTTTTAAGGCTAGAGTTGAATTGCTTAAAGTGTGGTTGTAAATATGTTATCACCTGGCTAATTTTAGAAAAATGAGTAAAATGACTGTATTGCTACTGCAATACCTGAAAAAAAGGTTTTTTCTCATCTTTTTTGTTATAGCAACGTTTCACAAAAAATGTGTAGACTATAAAAATGAAATGAGTTTGCATTTTGGTGAAGTCCTGTGCAATAAAAAAATGCACAATGAATCTTCTATTTGTTTACCAGAAGCTGCTAGTATGTTCTATTTCATCATTAAGCCCAATTATAATTGGAACAAGGAAGATTTAAAACCGACAATAAAGATTAAATATGATTTTTTTTATTGGTGTTAATTTGTCAACTATTATTTCAAGTTCAGCCAGGTTTGCTGTGATATTAATCGAGAAAAGAAATTTTTTAAAAATTATTGTGTAAAGTTAGTTTTAAAATCTAGCCTTGAGTGGATTTTTAAATAGCTTCACACAATTAATTTTAAGGTAGCAATAACATTTAGAACATAAATCATTTAAATATGTTGTTAATTTCTCCATGTGTGAAATGTGCTTCCAAAAAAAAAAAGTTAGAATTCAAAGTCATTTTAGCCCTGTTTGTTTGTTTGTTTGTTTGTTTGTTTGTTTTGTTTGTTGCTTCGCTTTTCCTACATAATTTTTTAATTATTATCGTAAGTGCTCCCTTGTTATATTAAATTATAATAAATGTTTATTGGAAATGTTTTTTGGGGAGACATTTTGCCAAAGGAAGGTGTTTGTAAGTGGATTTATGGTATATATTGATTTCCTTGCGGTTTGTTTATGATTAGACCACTAAAAGTCGTTAAGTAGGTTGCCTTTCCATTGTCTTGTAGTTCTGTAATTTTGGTCATAAATGCTTCTCCGTTCTTAATTTTCATCAAATTATTTTTCATTTAAAGGGTGTGCTTCTGCCACGACCAGAATATTGCCCTGAATGGGTTTACAACATAATGACGCAGTGCTGGCATCATGAACCTGAAGACAGGATACCTTTCATAAAAACGTTGATGCATCTAAATGGACAATTTGATGATTATGATGTTCCAGAGCTAAATCAAGGTTACCAAGTCTACTACGACAGACCTTTCTAATAAATGTCTAGCTGTTATTCTTTGTTTTAATCCTGGTTATAATAAATAATTAGCTAACAAGTGCCTTATGCCCAAATTCATTTTTCTATTGCGAAGCTCCATCAACTTAAAAAGGGTATTAAATCTTAGGTCTATGCTAAGGGAAAAATAAGAATTAATTTTTAGGAATTAGCTATACCATCCTTTATTTATCTTTATAAACCTATGATGATTTTTAGTAAAACCAAGCATCTAAAGAAAAACTGACAAGTTTTAATTAACAAAACTTTATGTTGTTTTTCAAAATAGAGCACTTATGAGGTTTGACTGAATTAAATTTGTTCAAAATTGAAAATAATTTTCCCCTTATGAAAAAAAACAACTGGTTTTAATAAATGAAAAGGCTACCGTAGACTTATTTTTTTTCCAGATTATTCTTCTTTGATTAATTTTATTGCTTGAAGAAATTGATTTGATATCTTTAACGTTTAAATTTTTGCTCTTAGGTGCTGACGGTGATCCGATATCAAGCTATGATGTAATTCATTCGCAAAGCACATTAAAAGCTGAACGAGAGAAGGATGATAACTACAATACTGTACCTAACAGAAATTCTGCCTGTGATGTAGACATGTCTTGCTATGAAAACATGAATAAAGCTACAAGCTCAACCAATCCGTATTATCAAAACTATAAGCCTGAATCTGTAAGACCCGGTACGTTTTATTACTGGTATATTATATTATTTATTATATAAATTATATTGGAATATTTTATTATTAATTTTATTTAATTTTTATTATTTATTATTGAATTATCCAGGCTGATCATGCAGATCATTCAGGCTAAAACCTTTTCAGATTTATATGTTAGTATGATGCATGATGGGTTTTTACAGTGCCAAAAAGTAATTGTCAAAAGCAAGGTTTATTTATTGACGATAAGAGATGAAAGAGAGCCGACATATTTACTTGTTTACGTCATAAACATAGTTGTTGATAACACTAGAAATAATGAAGTATATGCAAATATCATATATGCAATGGAAAGATACATTTTCAAAATCAAGTATCTTTTTCGATTTAATTTTCTATATACTATAGGTGGTAGGTGATTAAACCTGTCTCGTGTTGTTTTCAAATGTCAAAAAAAGTATTCTTGATAATCTTCCAATTCTCTGCATATATTATAAAAGTCATCGTGTTCTTCATAAAATTTATATAAAACACACACCCTAAAATATTGTCTTTTTAAGTTTGCAAATATTTATTTTTGTATTGAAAATGAAAAAATGCAAAAATAACTGCTTATGTTTTTCTCATGAAAGTAGTTAGTTAAAATATTGCTCAGAACCAACTTGTTTTGATAGATACTTTTTCTCTGCGATAGTGTTACATAAGAAGCTGTAACAAGTAGTTGTTGTCGCATAACCTTACTGTTATTTTTTGGGACGTTGTACTTTTCAAGGTAATTTATCCAAGTCATTTTTTATCACTGTTTTTTATAATTTAATTTTTTACCTAATAAACTAATGTGTTTGAGGTTATGAAATTGATTTGTTACAATTTTACTTGGCTATTTTTACGAGGCTGAAAGCAAGTGAAATTTTCTTCACGAAAACACTTCAGTAAATGTGATCTCTTCTGAGATAAATCGTGTAATTGACAGAGCGGTTCTTTATTTGTCAATGCATCTACTGAAAAAGTGATAGCAAAGACACCACAATCTATTCCATTTTTCTGCTGTTGAACAGGTAATATCTTGATCTCAGCTGAGAGCTCTTAAACAAGATCGCATATTTGTTTCTACACCCCGTCAATGTACCACTTGATAACGAATCACCATATTTTGCCTGAAAAAGACATTACGCAATTAGATAAATCCACATATGCAAACTTTTTCTGTTAAATTTTATTAACACAGCTTTTCTTAGTTTCTTTACTTTAAACTGAATGCCATTGCAAATTCCTTTCAAAGCAAAAACTTTTGCTATGGTGATAGACTATTTGTGATAGTCTTTATACCGTTAACGGCATAATGTTTTGTTACTTAGTTACTTTAGTTACTAGTCAGTGATCTTATTTCAATATTAAGTATTTGCGTATTAAGTATTTTCTATAGGACATTATTTTGGAATTAAATATATATGTTTTACCTCATTTTGTTTGTATACAAACACAGTAGTCCTGCATCAAAATTTATTTGTAAAAAATTTGTTATTTAGTTACTAAACGAACCTAATACTCCTACACACGTTTTGTCAAACCTGTTAGCGTCAGGAAAATTTTTAAGTGCTAGATTGATTGCATCATATTGCATCACTTTGTTCTATTTCAGATGGTAGTTTGGCTGACAATCTCTTTTTGAAAATGGATTGTTTGTGTTAATTTTCAAAACCTTGGCCTTCCTGAAATCATAACTCGTATATAACATATACTATGAACTCTGTACATGAAGCTTGGGCATATTTAATCACATTCTCTTGAGCACTTTGAATGAACACACACCTATCATTTTGAAAATAGTTAAAGGCAAGCCTTGCCCATGGCTTGACGTCCATGGCCTATTAAACAAGATATGAACACTCCTGCATAGAGCTAGAAAATCAAAAATAAAGTCCACTGGCATGCATATAAACTTAAGGAAAACTTTATTAACCACGAAATCAAACGAGCAAAACGTAATTACTACAACAACTTACTAATTGAAAACAAGTGAAAACCTGGCAAATTCTCGATGATAATCAAGGAAGTTTTCCTTTTAAAAAACAAAGTATTGTTTCTCAAACAAGTTTTAACATCAAAGGGAAAACTACAGAAGATAAGTTTGAGTTTCTGCACTTTCTTTAGTAATATTGCAACGATCTTGAAAAAAAGAGCTTTCTCACTAACGAACTAACTGTATATGGTGCCACAAACCAACTGATACTTTTCCGTTCCTTTTGCCGTCAAAATTTTCCGACTAGTTGGTTCAGTCGTAGCTTAAAATATCCTGAAAAAACTTAAAGCAAACAAGTAAACGGGAAATGAAAATCTATGCCGAGATTCTTAAACGATGTAGCACTTTTTATTTCAAAAAGCCTTTAACCCACATCTTAAATCTCTCCCTGTCATCTGGAGAAATACCACAAGACTTTAAGCATGCTAAAGTTACTCCAGTCAATAAATCTGGAAAGAAGAACGTCTTTGACAATTACCATCCCATCAGTGTTTTAACAACATTATCTGAAGTACTAGAGCGGTATGCACATTCTCAATTTGTAGCACATCTTGAAAAAAGTAAACTTATATCGCGATACCAGTTTGGTTTCCGGAACCAATGTTCAACTTAAACTGCAACTACACTATTTTTAGGCGGATAATTAATGCTGACCAGGTGCCATAAACATCAACGATTCTTCACAACCGAATTTGTACATTTGTTTATAAATTTCTCACGAGCGATTTATGCGAAAACTTTCGTAATTAGTTTAAATTTTCATCTTCAAATATCAAAACACGACTACCAAAAGCAAAGCTTGAGATTGCAAGAAAAACTATTTATTATTTACGATAAAGTCATTTTCAATAAGCTTCCCTTAAAAATACGATCCGCTGAGAGTACACACGCGTTTAAAGAATTAATTAAAAATAATCAATAGTTATTTAATTTAAATTTTATTTTGCTTTGCAGTTTTAACAATTAATTTATTTAATTGATTCACTAATTCATCATTACTTTATTATTGCATCAGTTCTTTCCAAACAGTTGGTTAGTTCCTAATCACAAGTTCAACATTACCCATTCGATACTTATCGTTTTCGGTAACACATTAGTGCAACTTTTCTATTTTGTATCATTCATAGTTTTATACCTTTTAAACATTTATATTTTTTCATATTTTATACAAATTTATTTATTTTTTATCCATACAGGACTCTTGATAACATTATTTTCATATTTTATGCGTGTATTTTATAAATATTCGTTAATAATAAAATAAAATATTGAGTAAGATTTTCCAGACCAGGGTTGTTTCTTCAGACTATGATTATATACTACTTAGAATATGAATTAAAATAATTCACAAAATAAATTTAGATAGACGAATTGCTTGAAAAAAAATTTTTTTTTAATATTGAATACGTGTTTGTTTGTTTATATAGATAGATATGTAAAATAAAATAGAACAAAAAAACTCACTTGATGTAATCTTTTCTTCAAATAAAATGTCTAGTATCACTATTGAGTCACTCTCCTTGTTTTCTATATAAAAAAAAACTATTTACTGAAGACGATAAAATCAATCAAGTACGTAGTAAACATGGTTAATGTTTACATGTTAACAAGATCAAATTATTTAGGCTATCAACTTTTTCTTTTAAAAGATTAATCTGAGAAAAAATTACAAAATATAGTATTTGTAAACAACAATGTATTATAATAAAATTTACCTGAGTTTTTAGACGTGTTGTTTTATCTATTTTACGTGTTAAATGTTGTTTATTTACATTTTTGTCAAATAACACTTCTACTGAACTGAAATGTGGTAAAATAAAAAATGACGTAATGGCTCTGAGCGATATTTCATCTAGCCACTACCTTTTCTCATTCCTCTTGTTCATGACATAAAACTTCTTCGTACTTAAATGTCACACTATTTCTTAATTTTTCTCGCCATTTGCATGGCATAAATAGCTTTTTGCTACTTGCACATAATTGAAACATAATAAACATTTGGAGACCATTGAGCTTTATTAATAGATTTTGGTTATATGTTTTGCTGTACATGTCGAAAGGTATTGGGGCTTATGGCTTTCCTATATCTTTTGTTTAATGACAGAAATATTTAGTGAATCTATGTTATTCTGGAGCACTAATTGAAATAGATCTTTTCAAAATATTAATTAAAATCAATTTAAAAATATTGTCCTAAATGAGGAACATTTAAATTACTACAATTGCCCGATCTATCTCAAACCTATAATGATCTCTCTTATCAAGGGAATGGATTGGCTGCTTAATATCGGTTTGACTGGTAATTGAAACTGGGAGGGTTTATTTTTTATCTAGACTCTTTGTTTAACAAGAGAATGAGCAATGGTGTTAGGAACAGTGGATATTCTAATGACGTGAAAACAAGTTACATCCATGAAGGAGAGACTTTAATCGAAGCAACAGATGATGAAAAAGGAGAAATTGCCAGTCGTAAGGAGTTTCTTTTATAATATCAAGTCCTAGACAAAATCTTAGTGTCTTGATAACATATTGTTTTTAAATGAGGTCCAGATCCAGAATGTGGTCGTACACCTTTCTTGAGATTAATTTCATTTTCTTGCTTCCATTCATGTACATTTAAGAGAATAGAGTATGGTAAAAAATTCTAATTCTAATTCTAGTGGCAGATAGCAGTAAAGCATCTGAAAAAAGTTTTTTACTGGTTGTAAGGAATCCAATCGTCAGTCATAACCTTGGAAATTTATTTTCAAAAACATACTGGTGCCTTTTAAAAAAACTTAGCGAGATATTATTTTACCTTCTCAGCCCATATTTTTCTTAATTCCATTACCCACATTAAGTTCTACGTGTAATAAAACAAAAATATCTATATAGCAATTTTAAGACTAATTAGTTCATTGTTATTACATATTTTATCCTGTGTATTCACTTGTAAAAATTTTCGTTCTGGCTGATATTTCGAAAAAAGTGATTTTTTTGAAACTGTTTTTGTTTTTCCCGAACTTTATAGAAATCAGTTGATCGTTGGAGTCCCAAAAAATAACCCTAAAGACTGTACTAAAAAATAAGCTATGTAGTGCTCTCCAATTTATTTTTATCTGAATAAAAATCAAAAATTGGTTAAAACGCAACAAACTTATTCTTAGCATGTTTTAATTAAAACAGAAGTAATTACTTAGAAAATTTTATGGAGAATTCAATGAAATTGCTGTCCAGTCAAAACTCAGTCCATTAGTTAGAAGATGTTTACTGGTCGAAAATCGCCTTAAAGTGAAAGTGTGTGTGACTCGTACTTGTCCGGGACTGAGAAATTTTATTTTCATTACAGATAAATAGACTCAGTTTGACCTGAAAGATGCTTTTGATTATGTGCTAAATGACAATGGAAGTGTATACACACATACACACACACATA
>JAUZNK010089125.1:0-12613 GCA_035046665.1 Euphysa ruthae | reverse complement strand
TGATGTATAACGGGACCACAATGGAAATATTGTTGTGACAAACAATTTTTGTGCCTATCCTTGCCACCATTTTTTTTTTATGTTAGTGTTCTTTTATTATTATTATATATATATTTTTTTTTCTGTTGTCTTGTAATTTTTATAGCTAATGTATATTTGTTTGTGGCAGAATAAATACTTACTTACTTACTTACTTAGTTAGCACTGAATCTCTGCTCAGTTCCTCAAAAATGGGTGTAACTTTAAAAACAATGTCAATAGGAAGACCTGGATCCGGTTTGTAGATGCTTGTGTTATTTTCTTTATTGATGTTGAACTTACACCAACAATCACTGACAGTGTGGAAAATGCAAGTTATTTGTTTTCGATGAAGCTCCATGAAACAAAGTTATTAACACACCAGCTTTCATACCTGCTAAGTTGCCAGCACTTTGTCTAATCGCAACACCAATAAGGTTTTGCAGACGATAAATTACTGCGTCTGTAAGACGACCATGTCCACAGAGATCTTTCTTCTTCAATTTTTGCAGTTCCAACACGTGTGTTTGGCATTACTGAAACTTTTACTGTCCCCGTCTCCTAAGAGATTTAAATATCAATTTATATTTATTAACAGATCATGAAAACACAGGTTTTACACCTTTGGTCTCTTCTCCACCCGCAGATTGTATTTACAAACGTGCAAGTTCCTCCAATGTGCAAAAGCTTTAGGGTCTGGTCCAATTCTCCACCCTGTTTTTATGCTTTTTTGTTTTTAAGAGGTTTTTCTTTAGAAAGTAGTCTGCTCATTGGTTCCACATCCAAAACTTTCCCAGTATCCATCGATATTGCAACAAAGACACCATTTAACGATGAAAACCCCCTTCGCTGACAAGTACCATCACATGACACACCGGTATCAACAATGTCATGATCATCAGCATGTTCACGTAAATCTACTGCATCAGACATAGTTTCTTCAGCAACTTTTTGTGTAACATCAGCTATTTTTAAAGCATGTTTGTCATAATTGTTTCGTGTCATTGGTTTTGGCATATCCATCAACATGGTAAACTTTTTAATCCCGGAGTGTCCATGACCAAGTGCACGCATTGTATAAACTGTTTTATTGTTTATATCAAATCTGCTATTACATTCTTTTGATGTATAAAACTCATGTTCATATTTGCAGCTAATGCACTTGACAAACAACTTTGATGCAAGTCCTTTTTTGTCACACATTTTATCGAACAATGACAGTGTTGAGCACTTACCACGTTGTGGGCACGCTAATACATTAAATGCATTAGGCAATATTGTGCAGCCAATAATCCTATATCCTGATATTTTACTACTTTTATTGGGTGTAGAAAAGGTAAGAGGTTCCATCTTTTTTGATGATACAGATGCACATAATAAATTAGTTCCAGCTTCGTTATTTACAGAGTTATTATTTAGTTATTTATTTTCAGTTTCATTTTGTCTTGTTCCAGTAGGATTATCTGCAACAACAACTTCAGAATTAACTTCATTTCGACTGTTAAACGTTCTTCCCATGAATCCTTTCCTCTTTTCTTTATGTATTGTTCTAGCTTTAACTCTACAAGTTTTACCCATTTGAAAAAAAATCTTAAGAAAAAAAGTAAACTTCTGACTTCAGGAATATTATCAATACAATATTTTGACTTGATAGCCCAGTAAAGGTTTGGGAGTTTCCGATTTTTCTCTAATTTAGTGCGGCAAGGGTCAAAATTTCCACTAATTATAGTGCGGGTTGACTTTTCCTAATCAAACAAAAACAAAATTGACATATTTTTGACTTTATTTGTCATTTTTTTTCTTCTATATCAGACAAGGTAATAATCATTATAATATAAATAAATGGGTCGTCGTCCACATTTTCAACATCATCATGAAGATGTTGACAGACATTTACCATGCACTTGTCATGAAAGGAGCTTTTTTGGATTTTTTCTGTGGTTGTTATATCAAAGCTATCAAACGATCGTTTCACCATCTCGGTGTCACATGAAATAGTTTTCCAAACTTCTCCATCCAATCAACCATGTATTGGTGAGTGGGTGAAGAAATTTGATCGTGTTTTTCATCGATTGTATGGCCTTAAAAGGATTGTTAATACACAAATCCGTAGGTTGGCATTTCGAAATGCAACCAGCCGGAATCATCAAAATATCGGACTCGTTTTCCACGAGCTTTTCTTAAACTTTGTCGGTTTTGTGTGCGGAAAACGCATCGAATGTCATCAAGGGATTTTCAAAGCCAAGTTCCGCCGATATTTCTTTGGTGTGTTTTAAACAATTTCTTTCAACCAAACGCAAGTGCTCGTCCATCCATGCCTTTGCTTGTTTTTAACGATGAACCCTTCAGGAATACGAAGCTTTTGGGTCGTTTTCGTTGTCCTCCCTTTGAAGGTGATCACAGGAGGAAGCATTTTGCCGTCTGCAGTGGGTGACAAAACGATAGTGACATACTTCTTTTCGCAACCTGAAGCTCGAATAATGCATTTTTTTTATCCAGTTTTGCAAATGCTTTTGGCAGGGACCATGTCAAAAAATGCTGGGGTTTCGTCCATATTCCCTTTTAATGAATGGGGGTATTTCCCTATACGCATGAAACTTCCAGCATCCTCGTAGAACTTAGTGAGAACCTCCTTAAGTTGTTGTGGTAGTTTTTGGCTGACTGATGCACGGCATCGAAGTGATAATAGGTACTTTAAAGAACTTCTCCACCCATCCTCTACTTGCACCAAATATAGGGTCATAAGGCCGTATTACTTTTTTAGCCTTCTCCAGTAAGGCAAACGCAGGCAAATGGAAATCCAGCAGTTGAAGTATTCATGCAACAAGCTCATTTTCTATTTCTGTTGGATATATGAGTGGTCTTCCAGCCCCAAGACGATTACCTTTACCGGATAGTTTTGCATCACTTAACTATGCGATTGACAGTCGACTCGTTTTTTTTCAAAACGTTCCAGTAATTGATTGTAATTATGGTTCTGTTTTAATATTAAGGCAAGTTCTTTGCTTGAAAAATCCTTTTTCGGTCTGCCGACAGATTTTTTATTGGAATCGATGAATAAGACGTAGCTATAAAAAAGAAGCAAAAATTTACATTGTCATTTCATTCTAATTTTTGAAACTTTACGTTAAGTTGGCTTGTTTTTGTTTCAGTAAAAAGTTGTACCAAAGATAGAATGTTCAGGAAATAATACCCTTTATATCATAGGAAAGAAAGATCTTCAAGATTTACATAAGAAAACCTTTATCTAGATGTATATAATTTCAAAAAAATGTACTACTTTGTCTTTTCGTACTTTTGTCATTAAAAAGTACATACCTCCAATGTAAATTACATTGTCATTTTTTCATGGTTCTGGTCAGCTTTATTAAAAAACGAAGTAATATTTTCTTTTTCTAATAACAACTTTACCAAAGAAATATAGTATATTTGTCTGAAAGTACGCCATAGAGGTTAAATATGTCGGTCGGGCACGTTCCAAAGTTTTTGTCAAAACTGACATTCATTTTTTTTGAAACGCGTTTGTGAAGTTCTTATCAACGTAAACGTACTAAAAAAATACTCGGTGGACCTTAAGAAAGGTAGAATGGAGGTACCAGCTGAGTTTTGCTTCAAAGTTTGGAATGAAAAACTATTCTTTCAAATGAAAGAAAAGACGTTTGTAGAAATACAAAAATTCGACGAGAAGAGAAAACAAATGGAAGAAGAGAGGAAAAGGAAAATTAAGAAATCAAGAAAAAATCTTTTTAAAACATTTGTCTCTAATTTTGTGCGATAGTGGTCGAATTTATCCTCTTAGTGCTGACTTAGGGTGATGTTTTGACGTTAATTTATCTCCTCTATTTATTAGTGGCGGCATACCCAGAATAATTATTTTATTGGCCGCACTAAATTAGAAAAATTATGGAAGAAGAGAGGAAAAGGAAAATTAAGACAGACAAAAATAATAAATAGTGAAAAAAAAAAGATAAAGAAATCAAGAAAAATTTTTTTAAATATTTGTCTAATGACAGCATCTTAACAAGCTTATAAAATATACTCTTTAATTGATGACTAGTAAATTATTACTGGTAAAACACTGGAAATCTCTTGGAAACTTTTACCATTTTTTAAATCGTTTGAAAATTAAACTTATTTAAATATAGACTTGTTTTTTATTATTCTTTGAATTGCCTTGTCAAATTTACAAGAAATTACGTAAAAATTCTTTTGAAAAAGACGCTCAAAATTGAAAAGGGTTAAACAACTTATCTTAAAAAAACTTTTACAAAAACTCGTAGGTTAATTTGTTAAAATGGCTATATAATCATATCACAATAATAATAATAACCTTTTCCGTTAAAAATAAATAGCTTAATACTAAGTAAGGGTGATAGAAGTAATAATGTAGCACATAAAAAGGGCATAACAAACCTTCTTACGTTTTGATAAATACAAATAGCACATTTCAGTATTGATTATTTAATCTCAATAGCATATTAATAACTCCCATATAATAAAAAAAATTGGTCAAGGTTATCAAAGAACTGAAATTGACCCAGCAAAGTCAGATGTACTGTCACGGAGTGTTCGGCTTTAAAGTGCAGGGCAAAGTGCAAAATTTATTCAATTTTCTTTTCTATATTGTTAGAATAACAAAGAGGATTTATTGTGCCATGAAAACTATGTCTAAATTTATATCTTATAAACTATTAAGACCAAGGCGTAAACTTTAAGTCTTTTGGACCGTGTTTGTTAAAAACTGAATTAGGTTTCTGTCAAAAATTAACAACAAATTTTTCAAATTTACATATTACTTTAAAAAATATTTGTGTTTGTCAACTCAGGCATTTATATTTATTAAAGAGATAAAACGCATATCATGAGTTATAAATTTTATTGAGCGACGTTTCAGGAGTCATGCTGCTCCTATCATCAGGCTAGTTAACATTAAAAATTTAAGGTTTTTATAGGAATATGGTAGGCTCGAAATCAAGTGTTTTTGAAAGGTTTCTGAAACGTCGCTCATTAAAATTTATAACTCATCACATGCGTTTTATCTCTTTATTAGATATTACTATTTACGTATTTTGGGTCCTAGCTGGTTCAAATTTCTAATACAGAATGGTAGAAAATGATTGTGAAAGTGATTAGAATTACGAGTGAATTCACTAAAATGTAAGCGCAAACAGGATTTCGTGAAAAAAACTTTTAACAGAATAAAACTGAGTTTCTAGGTACTCGAGGACTTTTCTTAGCTGATCAAACATCTTCATTACCCCTGAGAAAGGCGAGTATTTTTCTTTTAATTAGGCCATTTAGTAAAAAATTCAACAGGAGCTAAATGACGTCAAAATTTCAAAGTAGTATATTTGACATCACAAACGGTCAATGCTACACACAATCAAACACTTTTCAACAATCAACAGCAAATCTAATGACTTAGAATTCAATCATCATTAGTGCTTCTGTAATTGCCTGGAAAATTACTTGGGTTGGAACAATCATAAAAGAATGTGTTGTTCATTAAACCAATTATATTCTTCCTGAATTATACCAGATTCATATAAAAAATATTTATGCGGCTGAAACATGCCAGAAGAATGTTACAAGTTAAGCTTGAAAAAAAAAAGATAACACGAATAAAGTTTAAAAAATAAATGACGCGAATATATCTTATAAAAGTATGATAATGCATCTTTAAAAAGTACCCAGAGCTTTTTACTTTGTTTGTCTAAAGCAATAATAATTTTCCGTCTCCATATAAGACACTTGCAGTAAAGTGAAAGACGTCTTTATCTTTGTTTGTTTAATTCAGTAGGAATTTGACACTGCCGCCCAAACACAAAGTTTGTTTCTATATATTACGTAAATTTTTTGCCTTGTATTATTCACTATCATTAGAACAGTAAAATCAGAAAAAAGATTTAGAAAAACGCGTACTAAATTTTAAGATGGAAGAATTTTGTATATTTAAATTATGGAGAGAACCCACATCAATTTCCAAGTAATGGAGAAGTAAATTTTATTCAATGCCGCCCAAAGACGAAGTTTGTTTCTTTATATTACATAAACTTGTTGCCTTATATTAAATACCATCATTAAAACAGTAAAAATCAGAAATATGTTGTAGAATAAAACGTATTCAATTTTAAGATGGAAGAATTTCGTATATTTAACTTATGGAGAGACTTCACATTAATTTCCAAGTAATGAAGAAGTAAATTTTGAAAAATAAAGATGGATTAATTAGTTTAATCACATTTTATTGCAGTTAATAGCAAAATCTAAAAAAGATTACCAGAATGCTTGCAAAATTTTATGTTTTTATGACGACTTTGTCTTTGTTTGTTTAATTCAGTAGAAATTGGACAATGCCGCACAAAGTCATAGTTTGTTTTTAAATATTACATAAATTTTTTGCCTTATATTAATTACTATCATTAGAACAGTAAAATTCAGAAATAAGTTGTACAAAAACACTTACTAAATTTTAAGATGGAAGAATTTCGTTTATTTTAATTATAGAGAGACTTTACATTAATTACCAAGTAATGAAGAAGTAAATTATATAAAATAATGGTAAACTATTTAGCTTAAACACTTTATCATGATGTTAATAACAAATTCTTTAAATGATTTCCAAAATGCAAGCAAAATTTTATGTTTGTTGAAAGATGCCTTTGTCTTTGTTTGTTTAATTCAGTAGGAATTTGACAATGCCTTTTATTAATTACTATCATTACAACAGTAAAAGTCGGAAATAATTTGTGGAAAAACACATACTAAGTTTTACAATGGAAGAATTTCGTATATTTCATTTATGGAGAGACTTCACATTGATTTCCAAGTAATGAAGAAGTAAATTTTATAAAGTAAAGGTGGATTGATTAGTTTAATCACTTTTTTTTGCTGTTAATAACAAATTCTAAAAAATATTACCTGAATGATTGCAAAATTTATGCTTGTTGAAAGACGACTTTGTCTTTGTTTGTTTAATTCAGTAGGAGTTTGACAATACCGCCCAAAGGCAAAGTTGGTTTTTATATATCACATAAATTTTTTGCCTTATATTAAACACCATCATTAAAACAGGAAAATTCAGAAATAAGCTGTAGAAAAATACTTAGTAAATTTTAAGATGGAAGAATTTCGTATATTTAATTTACGAAGAGACTTCATATAAATTTCCAAATAATGAGGAAGTAAATTTTATAACATAAAGGTGGATTAATTAGTTTAGTCACTTTTTTTTGCTGTTAATAACAAATTCAAAAAAAGATTACCCAAATCCTTGCAAAATTATATGTTTGTTGAAAGATGGTTTTGTCTTTGTTTGTTTAATTCAGTAGGAATAAGACAATGCCGCACAAAGTCATAGTTTGTTTCTATATATTACATAAATTTTCACGGTATTACATAAATTTTTTGCCTTATATTAAATGCTATCATTAAAACAGTAAAGAGTAGAAATAAGTTGTAGAAAAACACACACTAAATTTTACCAAGGAAAAATTTATTTTATTTAAATTATAGAGAGACTTTACATTAATTACCAAGTAATGAAGAAGTAAATTATATAAAATAAAGGTAAACTATTTAGCTTAATCACTTTATTATGATGTTAATAACAAAATCTAAAAGTGATTACCGAAATGCTTGCAAAATTTTATGTTTGTTGAAAGACGACTTTGTCTTTATTTGTTTAATTCATTAGGAAATTGACAATGCCGCCCAAAGACAAAGTTTTTTTCTATACATTACATAGACTTTTATTCTTGATATAAATATTATCACTGCTACAGTGAAATCAGCAAAAAGTTCTAGAAAAATACGTACTATGTTTTAAGATGGATGAAATTCGTATATTTAATTTATAAATAGACTTCACATTGATTTCCAAGTAATGGAGAATTAAGTTTTATAAAATAAAGGTGGATTAATTAGTTTAATCACTTTTTATTGCTGTTAACATCAAATTCCAAAAAATATTACCAGAATGCTTGCAAAATTTTATGTTTGTTGAAAGACGACTTTGTCTTTGTTTGTTTAATTCAGTATGAATTTTACAATGCCGCCAAAAGACAAAGTTTGTTTCTGTATATTACATAGATTTTCAGTTTTGTATTAAATATTATCACTGATGCAGTGAAATCAGCAATAAGTTCTAGAAAAATACGTACTTTATTTTCAGATGAATGAGTTTCGTATATTTAATTTATGAAAAGACTACACAGTAATTTTCAAGTAATGAAGAAGTAAGTTTTATAAAATAAAGGTGGATTAATTAGTTTGATCACTTTTTATTGCTGTTAATAACAAATTCTAATGAAAAATACCAGAATGCTTGCAAAATTTTATGTTTGTTGAAAGACGACTTTGCCTTTATTTGTTTATATCAGTAGGAATTTGACAATGCCGCCCAAAGTCAAAGTTTGGTTTTTTATTTTACATAAACTTTTTGCCTTATAAATATTACCATCATTAGAAAAGTAATAATCAGAAATAAGTTGTAGAAAAACACGTACTAAGTTTTACGATAGAAGAATTTTGTAATTTTAATACATGGATAGACTTAACATTAATTTCAAAGTAGTGGAGTAGTGAATTTTTTTAAATAAGGGTGAATAAAGTTGTTTAATAACTTTTTATTGCAGTTACTAACAAAACCTAAAAAAGATTACCAAAATGCTTGCAAAATTTTATGTTTGCTGAAAGACGACTTTGCCTTTGTTTATTTACTTCACTAGGAATTTAACAATGGCGCACAAAGACAAGGTTTGTTTCTGTATATTACATAGACTTTCAGTTTTGTATTAAATATTTTCTCTACTGCAGTGAAATCAGCAATAAGTTCTAGAAAAACACGTACTATATTTTAAGATGGATGAATTTCTCATATTTAATTTATGAATAGACTTCACATTAATTTCAAAGTATTGGAGAAGTAAATTTTATAAAATAAAGTTGGGTTATTTAGTTTAACCAGTTTTTAATGCAGTTAATAACAAAATCTGAAAAATTTTACCAAAATGCTTGCAAATTCTATGCTTGGTGAAAGACGACTTTGCCTTTGTTTATTTACTTCACTAGGAATTTAACAATGGCGCACAAAGACAAGGTTTGTTTCTGTATATTACATAGACTTTCAGTTTTGTATTAAATATTTTCTCTACTGCAGTGAAATCAGCAATAAGTTCTAGAAAAACACGTACTATATTTTAAGATGGATGAATTTCTCATATTTAATTTATGAATAGACTTCACATTAATTTCAAAGTATTGGAGAAGTAAATTTTATAAAATAAAGTTGGGTTATTTAGTTTAACCAGTTTTTAATGCAGTTAATAACAAAATCTGAAAAATTTTACCAAAATGCTTGCAAATTCTATGCTTGGTGAAAGACAACTTTGTCTTCGTTTGTTTAATTCATTTGGAATTTAACAATACCGCCCACAAACACAGTTTATTTCTATAAATTACATAAATTTTTTGTCTTATATTAAATGCTATCATCAAAACAGTAAAAATAAGAAATAAGTTGTGGAAAAACACGTACTAATTTTTAAGATGGCAGAATTTTGGTATATTTTTTTTATGGATATACTTCACATTAATTTCCAATTAGTGAAAAAATAAATTTTACAAAATACAGGTGGATTAATTAGTTTAATCCCTTTTTATAGCTGTTAATAAAAAAATGTAATAAATGATTACTAGAATGTTAGCTAAACTTTTTATTTGTTAAATAAAAGTGTTATAAAATAAAGGTGGATTAATTAGTTTAAGCACTTTTTATTGCTGTTAATAACAAATTCTAAAAAAGACTACACGAATGCTTGAAAAATTTTATGTATGTTGAAAGACGACTTTGTCTTTCTTTGTTTAATTTAGTAGGAATTTGACACAGCTGCCCAAACACATATTTTGCTTCTATATATCACATAAATTTTTGCCTTGAATTAATTACTATTATTAGAACAGTAATATCAAATTAAAGTTTTAGAAAAACACGTACTAACTTTAAACATAGAAGAATTTTGTATATTTATGTTATGGAGAGACCTCACATTAATTTCCAAGTAATGGAGACGTAAGTTTTATACAATGCCACCCAAAGTCAAAGTTTGTTTCACGGTATTACTTTAATTTGTTGCCTTATATTAAATACTATCATTAAAACAGTAAAAATCAGAAATAAGTTGTAGAATAAAACGTATTAAAATTTAAGATGGAAGAATTTCGTATATTTAACTTATGGAGAGCCTTCACATTAATTTCCAAGTAAAGGAGAATTTAATTTTATGAAATAATGGTGGAATAGTTAGTTTATTCACTTTCTATTGCTGTTAATAACAAAATCTAAAAAAGATGACTAGAATGTTTGCAAAATTTTTTGTTTGTTGACAGACCACTTTGTCTTTGTTTGTTTAATTCAGTAGGAATTTAACAATTCCACTCAAAGGCAAAGTTTGTTTCTATATATTACATAAATTTTCACGGTATCACATAAATTTTTTGCCTTATATTAAATACCATCATTAAAACAGTAAAAATCCGAAATAAGTTGTAGAAAATCACGCACTAAACTTTAAGATGGCAGAAATTTGTATATTTATTTTATGAAGAGACTTCACATTATGTTCCAAGTAATGGAGACGAAAATTATATACAATGCTGCCCAAAGGTGAATTTTATTTTAATATATTACATACACTTATTGTTTTTTTTTTTAAAAAAAAAGACTATAATTAAAACAGTAAAACTATTTTGATATATGTTGGTGAAATAAGTTTTATAAAATAAATGTGGATTAGTTAGTTTAATCACTCTTTATTGCATTTAATTACAAATTCGAAAAAATATTACCAGATTGCTTGCAAAATTTTATGTTTGTTGAAAGACGACTTTATCTTTGTTTGTTTAATTCAGTAGGAATATAATAATGCCGCCCAAAGTCAAGGTTTGTTTCTATATATTACATAAATTTTTGCCTTGTGTTAATTACTATCAATAAAACAGTAAAATCAAAAATAGGTTTTAGAAAAACACTTATTAACCTTTAAGATCTAAGAATTTCGTATATTTAACTTATGGAGAGCCTTCACATTAATTTCCAAATAATGAGGAAGTAAATTTTATAAAATAAAGATGGATTAATTAGTGTAATCAATTTTTATTGCTGTTAATAACCAAATTCTATAAAAGATTACCTGAATGATTGCAAAATTTTATGTTTGTTGAAAGACGATTTTGTCTTTGTTTCTTTAATTCAGTAGGAATTTGACAAAGCCACTCAAAGACAAAGTTTGTTTCTGTATATTACATAGACTTTTAGTGTTGAAATAAATATTATCACTGCTACAGTGATATTAGCAAAAAGTTCTAAAAAAACACGTACTATGTTTTAAGATGGATAAAATTCGTACATTTGATTTATGGATAGACTTTACATTAATTTCCAAGTAATTGAGAAGTAAGTTTTATAAAATAAAGGTGGATTAATTAGTTTAATCACTTTTTATTCCTGTTAATAACAAATTCTAAAAAAAATAACCTGAATGCTTGCAAAATTTTATATTTGTTGAAAGACGACTTTGTCTTTATTTGTTTAATTCAGTAGGAATTTGACAATGCCGCCCAAACATAATGTTTGTTTTAATATATTACATAAATTTTTGACTTGTGTTAATTAATATCATCACAACAGTAAAATCAAATATAAGTTTTAGAAAGTCACGCACTAAATTTTAAGATGGCAGAAATTTGTATATTTATTTTATGAAGAGACTTCAAATTATGTTCCAAGTAATGGAGAAGAAAATTATATACAATGCAGATGGATTAATTAGTGTAATCACTTTTTATTGCTGTTAATAACCAAATTCTATAAAAGATTACCTGAATGATTGCAAAATTTTATTTTTGTTGAAAGACGATTTCTTCTTTGTTTGTTTAATTCAGTAGGAATTTGACAATGCCACCCAAAGTCAATGTTTGTTTCTATATATTACATAAATTTATTGAATTATATTAAATACTATCTTTAAAACAGTAAAAATCAGAAATAAGTTTTAGAAAAACCGTTATTAAATTTTTAGATGGAATAATTTCGTATATTTAATTTATGGAGAGACTTTACATTAATAATCAAGTAATGGAGAAGTAAATATTATAAAATAAAGGTGAATTAATTATTTTAGTCATTTTTTATTGCTTTTAATAACAAAATCTAAAAAGGATTACTAGAATGCTTGCAAAATTTTATGATTGTTGAAAGACGTATTTGTCTTTGTTTGTTTAATTCAATAGGAATTTAACAATGCCGCCCAAAGACACAGTTTATTTCTATATATTACATAAATTTTTTGCCTTATATTAAATGCTATCATTAACTCTTTCCCTACCATGAGCCGCTGTGAGCGGCTTTTGGAATTTTATTGCTGAGACGACAACACGCTCAGAGCGGCTGGTTTTCTACTTGACTTGTTTTTCGTTTGTGGCTTGATTTCTGCAATTATTTACATTCAGTAAAGTTCTTTTATTAAAACTCGATTAGTTTATTTACATTATGTATTAAAATTTTATTGACAGAGACAACTTTATTGCATAATTA